>JBBPMA010000174.1:0-39751 GCA_038090075.1 Xanthoconium purpureum | reverse complement strand
AAGAGGTCGCGATTCCAATTTCTGATGAGGACGGGATGTTGCAATGTTCACAAAGTAGCACGAATTAAACCTGCTGCCCCAGTGCTCCTACGCCCCGACCGCAGTTGAGACAGCCTTTATTACGCCTCGTGAAGACCCTACACCGGAGCAGCAGGCTACTGCTGCAGACGAGGAAGGGGTGACCTAGATGACTTTGAAAAAGAGTGCAAAGCTTCTGCGCGCCGCACAAAACGACAAGATAGCAACAAGAATAACTCACCAAGTCTGGCTTCTGGCATCCCCAATCGTGCGCCACCTGTCGTGGAGGAGGAAGAACGATCTTTTTTAGAACCCAGAGTTAAACCGCAAACTCAGTGGCAACAAGAGATCTGCAAGGCGAAGAAGGCATCGAAGCTAGGAGCGACGGATCCATCTCGGCGAACGATAGACCAACGCACTTGCAGAGTAATTGTACCTTCCAAACCACACCACTGAATTCGATGAGGACGTTGATGAGTCCTCGGGGGAAAGGCCTACGCTTCGCGCCGACGCACGTGAGGAAACGTCTGTATGGACGACTGCTTTCCGAAGATGATTTCGACGATCGCGATTGTGTGGGTTTCGTTTTGCCTCTTCTCGTGCTTGTAACTGAGATGTTGCCATGTTGGAGACAAAATGCTCCAATACAGTGATGGCAGACGACTCGACTTTGATTTACACGAAGACGGTACTGACCAAGATGTTGGTTTTAGTTTACCTCCGAGTCTGAGTCTATGTTTGTGACTGACTCCTTGGACGTATTGCTACTTTCCGGGACCTCGGGGAGCAAGAACTGGCCGGTGACGATAGAGGGCTTTGACTCTGATTTGTACCAAGACAATTCCGATCACCTTGAACGTGCGTTTGTTTTGCTTCTTCGTGCTTGCTGTGCCGGGCTGACTTGGACGTGTTCGTATTCTCCAGAATGTAGCACTGGCATGTAACTAATGATGGTAGATGGCGTGACCTTGGGCTGCACAAGCTGCTCCTGTGGTTGTCTAGATATTTCATGTCCTTGTTGTAAATGTACTACAAACGAGTTGTTGGCAGGCCGCAAGTGGGGGAAGGGGGGTCGACATACTGGTTTTGGCCCTTCGACCCTTTGGACGACTCGGAGCGGGCAACTACTCTAAGTACTTGACCATCACACACTTCATCACCTACGGTATTGCACTTGACCAGCACTCAACATGGACGGTGTCAAAACAGCAAAGTAGGTCTACCGAAGACTCCATGAGTACAAGCGTTTACCACAAACTTCTGGATTCACAGGAGACGCAAACTCACAGATAAATCTATGCCGAATGCACTTGCTCAATTACCCGAATTCGCGCAAGAGTCCAAAATGTATCAAAGCTTGCTGGAGATGGAAAAGAAGTTGGACTGGACCATGACGAGGAAAAGAGTCGAGGTCCAGGACGCTTTGGCGCGTAATCCGACCGTATGTCCTTCACGTGAACGGTTCTCCATCGTTCGGCTCATGCAGTCTTCCGTAGACGACACGCACGCTAAGGGTGTTTGTCAGCCACACAGTCTCTGGTCAACCATGGCAAGTCGGCGAGGGTAACGCCGAAGGAGACGGGGCGAACTTTGAAACCGGACAAGGCATTCCAGCGTGGTCACTAAAAGTTGAGGGGCGCCTTTTGGAGGTACGTTCTGAATCAAAGTGTTACCCTTCTCCGCGTTATTGACAAAAGCAGCCACCAAACCAACGCTCTCGAGACAAGGTACCGCCCCGAAAGTTTTCGACTTTTATCAAGAGGATGATTGTCGAACTCGATCGTGACCCTCACTTGTACCCTGACGGAAACATCGTCGAGGTATGTTGTGAGCGTATTGTTCATGGATACCTCATTGAAAATGTCCGTAGTGGCCTCGACCACAGGGTGTCCAACCACCACTCGACGGCTTTACGATCAGACGGACGGGGGACCAACCGACACGGGTTCGAATCCTTATGCACCTCGAACAGACACCGGAACAATATAAAGTCAGCCCTGATTTAGGTAGCAATTTCGTTCTTGCCCTTCACAGCATCTCACACCGCCTGCCAGCGTACGTGTTGGGTATCAAGGAGGAGAGCCGGATAGGCGTCATACAGACACTGTGGAACTATATCAAACTGAATGGCCTACAAGACAAAGTCGACCGCCGAAGGATCAGAGCAGACGATTATTTGCGTCCGGTTCGTGAATGGCGTTGTGACACGCATGGTTCATTGCTGGAGACACTTGTTTTCTAGATCTTTGGGGGAGATTCGATTATATTTCAGCAGCTACCAGAGCTGGTCAACCGCCACCTCATGCCCCCGGACCCCATAATATTGTACTACACATTTAATCCTGGAGTACCGCCTCCGGATCGACCAACCGCTTGGGATGTAGAGGTCAAGATGGAGGACGGTGCAGTAAAAAACCGAATGGCGGTTATCGTCCAGTCGACCAAAGAGAGCACGCAAGATCTGGGTAAATTAGACGATGAGGTGGATCTCTCCGCCATACTCCGCCGATTTGATCTGACGTACAGCCACTATTTCAGATTTCACTCCTTGCGCAGTCGCTGCACAACTCACACACAAAGCGCGTGTTTCTGCAAAGTTTTGCAGACGATCCAGCGAAATTTATCCAGACGTGGCTAGAATCGCAGTCGCGGGATCTGGAGAGCATTCTTGGTAGTGGACCTAGCGAGGGTGCCACTATTCGTGCAGAAGAGCTTCGGCGGAGTGATTTCTTCAGGCTTCCCTGGGTGGAAGAAGCAGTTGCAATACAAGAAGGCATGCGTCTGGCTTCAAAGCCATGAACTTGGGGCCACGATGTTCGTTTTTAGTGTCGTGAAACTATTTATGATTGGTCGCGATGTGTAATTGTTCCCTGTTTTGTCTCTTGTCCTAAAATACAGCCTGGGTGACCCGGCAGTGATCGACGATTAGATCAGGGCCGACACAAGTCAGGCCACCCGAATAAAAATCAGCCCACCGACAGCAATTTCAGCCTTGTTTCTTTCTCCGCCTCTATGGCCAGCAGACAGGTGGGTCGCTTTGTTTCACGTCAGGCACACCAGAACGATAACCCGTGTCTCCACGATAGCTTGGAAAGCTCAGACAGGTTTGTACTGCGAGTTTGGACTCGTGTGCTCCGGCTAAGGTACGGCACTAGTGGGCGGGCGAGAAGATCTCCTCCCGGGACAAGACGGTCGTCGTAGAAGACAATATCAAAGAACTAGAGCAAGACATAGAACTAAGAAAGCAGGGTATCCTCCGGTGCGCCCTCTCGTTCGATCTGTCTCGAGTCCACTGCAGTCTCAACGTCGCTCGCGCACGTGCCACTACTTTCAGGTTGCAGGCAGTCTCGGAAGACTACCACCATGTGCTTTCGAAGAAGAGAGAGTCCCCGTCTTCTGGAGAGGCGGAGAAGCTCATGCCACTCGACGCGCTCGGGATCGTGATGGTCACACACGGGGAAGAGTATGGTGACGACTCTGCGTATGGTACGTGTGGTTCATATTGGCCGTTCATGTACACGTTGTACTCAACGGTGGTCCGTCTACAGGAACGTGTCTCGTCGCTCTGGGCAGGGCTCATTGCAAGATCGCCATGCTTCAAGAGGCGTACGGGCTCACGTTCCAGGACACGTTCATCGCGTCGTGCGAGAAATTTGCGCAAGGTATCAAGGACTATGAATACCAGCGCAAGAAGTTGGATAGCCGTAGGTGAGTTGACGGTTGTTATAATGGATCATCATCATGCCTGTTTCCCATCGCACGTAGACTGAGCTACGACGCGGCTATAACCAAGCTTGAAAAGCTCAAGAGCTGCAAGAAGGAGAAGGAGAAGGAAAGACGGGAGACAGAAGATGAACTGCAGCGGTGTCGACTACGCTTGTAAGCCAGTCCGTTGCATTTGCTTTGTTCTTTTGCTCACGCGAAAGCAGCGAGGAGACTTCTGAAGACGTCCGTTCTCGGATCCAGACCATCCAGGAGAATGAGATCTTGCAGCTACGCGAACTGACGAATTTCCTCGATATCCAACACAGTTTCGCGAGACAGTACTTGGAGATCCTGGATGACGTGAAAGCGAGCTGGTGTAACGAGTTAGTGACTCATGATAGTCTTCCCACATGTCATTGACATTCAGGTACAAGGGCAACGTTGACAAAGCTTGAAGACATGCGAGTCAATTCTCAATCACACGTTTTGTCTTCTGCGGACAATGTCAAGTATCCCACGATTCGCTCCAAACGGTCCACTCTTTCGAACCGTACCTCGTCGGTGGAATCAGAAGGAGACCCGGGTGTTCGTACCCCAGTACGACGCAAGTCTGATGCTGAAAGATCGATTACCCTTTCACGGCCCGCATCCCGGGCTTCCCGCAAGCGTTCCGACAGCACTAGCGTCACTGCGAGTGGAAATGATAGTGCAACAAAACCCAGCAAGAGGATGAATGTCACCGGCTGGGCCTCGAATGCAGTCAGCTCTATTGCGGGCCTCGGAAGGAAGGACCGAGACACGTTCACCGCGTTGATGAACGAGGATGAGGAGAAAGATGGCACGGAGACATCTGATTCCCGTCCGCCCAGCTCAAGGTCGAAGTCGCCCAAAGCCAAACCTGCAGACTTGCCCCTCGAAACACCTAAGACCAACGGGCGCATTCTGAAACCACCTTCTCAACAGGAAAAGAAGTTGGTCAAGGCGTTATACGACTTTTCTGGCTCCTCGGATGAGCTCTCTTTCAGGGCAGGGGACGAGATCACGGTCATCCAGGAAGTGCTTGATGATTGGTGGTTAGGGATGCACAAGGATGGCCGCAAGGGTCTGTTCCCCACAATATATACCGAACTGGTCTCGAAGACTCATCGATCGTCACCCTTCGGGTCGGAGCTCAGTCATCCTGGTCCTGGAGATCAGATGGATGATAGGGAATCGATTCATGATTATATGAACCCACCACTCTCGGCAAACAGTCTGGGTTTCGACGCTCAGAGCGTCACGAGCATAGTCTCAGAAGATGAGGAAGAACGGCACTTGATGCCTGTCAAGCCGTCCGACGAAGAAGACGTATTCCTGGCTCCTCCTCGCCAAGACGTTTCCATTCCCCCGCCGATTCTGTGGAACAGAACTAACTCGGATATCCCCAAGAGACCGCCACCACCACCACCCCCTCGTCGATCGCTTACGACCACGACCACCCCCCTCATACCGGACCGGCGTCTGCAGACAGAGAGCCCTTTGCCTGCGCGCCGTATATACATGTCTGCACCGAACAGCACCACTACTGTTGGGCAGGACGTCTCCCCGTTCGACAGCCTGGCGGACATGTCCTCCCATTGCAATAGCTTTGAGCAACACCCTTATGAGCGCAAGGGGTTGTGCAAGAACTGTTTCAGGATGCATTGAGTTATATAACATTTATTCGTTCAGATTGAGTTGTATATCTTTCTTTTAGTCTCCTTTGTATCGGTAGGATGTTGCTCTTGGACCACCGTGACGATAGATCTCGATAGTTACTTCCATGACTGGTCTCTTGGATTTTGGACCACTGACCTTGACCTTGAATCTGGATTTGACTTGACTTGATGTACTTTGGTCAGTCTGCGGACACGCTGTCTCGGTTTGTGAGTACGTAACCTTCGATTGCCCGGAACCATCGGAGCCTGAGAGCCTAGAAAGCCCGGATGCGCCGGCGTGCACATGGGCGAGGGACCTAAGCGGGCATATTCCGTTGGGGTTGTCAGATTGAATGCCAATGCATTAAGGAAGTACAGGTACGCAAGTGCCCACCAATTCTCTCATTCGCTGACTCCGAGCCAAGTCCGGCCAAATTTCGACCTACCGAACCAATGTCCAGCAGTTCGTAAACAGCCACCGGAGGGCTACGGGTGGCAGCGATCGGACCTCACTGCGTGTCACAAACAAGTCAGGTTGTTACCTTGTCGCGAGCTGGCCATTTGGTCGATAAAACGCCACCTGAAACTTGTCTGAAACGCGGGTGGCTCCTCCCCAAATGAGATGTGCATACTTATGTGTAGGTCAATCTCGCGGACAACTGTGACTTGTGCGTTGACTGCATTTTTTTTCTGGCTGGAAAGATGGTCCAGGATCCATCTGTACAACCCGACCTCTTGAAGTTGTATGTGAATTTCGCCTATATGTTGCTGGGCGCTTACGGGTATGTTGTTCTCGTCTTGTGGTTGCAAATAGAACTAGCTGGCTTACGTTGCTGTCCAGGTGGGAGTATTTCCAGTCGCTTCATGTTGAATGCTCAATCATTCGTGGGCGATTGCCCTTCCGCCTGTCACTCGTGAGCAGCCATAGCCTTGTTTATTCGGTAAAAATGACAGTCGGCGAAGATCCCTTACATTCTTGGGCGGGCGTGTCTCCTCATATTCCTCGTTCTACTGTGAGCGTTGAGGAACCTTGGGGGCCACACACTCATTTCTATGCATAGATCAGCTACGACGAGCCTATACGCGAGGGGTGTCGGTTGTCTACGTCAGTCTCGTTCAATACTCCGGTTCTGTGATACAACTTATCCGTTACTCAGCCATCACGTTGGCGATAGCAGTGAGCGATCCCACTCCAACTCAGTACATGGTTATTTTTCTGAGAAGTTATAAACAAATAGTCGTTGGAGGACATTGCACTAGGATGCTCCTCGATGAATTTCTTGATTCGCACGTGAGTTCGAATGGTGTCACTACCAGCTAACTTGCAATTTAATTTGATTGTTTCCAGATGGGTGATCTGGAAGGACTCCCGCTTAGTGCACACTGTACTACTGTTCCTTGCACTGGGACAGTGGATCATGTTGGTAGTTGGTAAGGGTGCTTCTTCCGTTTTTTCCTTCGCCTCATGTTTTCTTTCTTTAGACGTGGCAGTGATTCGATTGATCGAAGTAAATGGTATTTGTGATATTCATTTCAGCTATCCGCAAGTAAACGCTACGACCCTTGTATACAGTGAGTCAGGCCATTGCGTCTGGAGTGGTGTCCTGCTCATTTATCAAGCCACATTCTTTGATCTCCTTGTGTTTGTCCTGTCGGTCGTCGGGTTGTCAAGTGAGCGGTCTAACTCGCCTTTGAAGAAGCGTTTGCGTACACAGGGTGTCGTGTATATTGCTGTAGCGGTGATATCCTATATCCCGTCAATGGTTTGTTGTCTTGCTCCTCACTCTGTACGGTTATTAATCGCAATCACTAGGTTTTTGCTCTTCTCCATAACACCTGTAAGATTGGATTTATTTCGGCGCCGCAGTGATTCAATTATTAATCTGCCTGTAATAGCATTTATTCTCGTCTGCAGTATTGGTGAGTAATGAGTAACTCACCGTTCTGTGCATAAGAGGTAGCTGACAAGGGTACGGTAGCCATCACCATAAGGTAACTACTCACTTCCACCAGCGTCAGGTTGCAAGGATTGGCTGACCTTGGTGGATTTCAGCACGATTGTGTCATCAAGGGCAGTCCGATCACTGCACTCTCTCAATACTTGTGATTCAGGGTAAGTGAGATGAAAAATTGGACATGCGTGAGCTCACAAAGACGAGCAGCGAATCTCCCCGGCCGGAGACCGACATCGCGTCAACCACCCAACTTGCGATCAAAGAAACGATTGTTCACGAGAGCATCCCATAGTGAATGACATTGTGTCAATGAAGGGAGTCCAAGGACGAGTGCCAGACGGTGTCACGAGGAACAACAGCTGATGCCGGGAAACGCCACTCGTCCAAAGACTGCGTTGGCAACGTCCTCGCTAAGCCACGGTCCAGTAAGGGATAGACTTACGTAATCCGAGACGCCCAGCATTGCTTTCGGTTGCTTTCTCTGTAAAAATATGTATTTGCTATGCTACCACATTGTATCAAACGTTATCGTTGACATGTCTCCCACTGTGCTCACACGATAGCGGCACAGCATGATGTTTATCCTCGGGAGCCACGAAGCGATGGCGCAACCCCGGATTCCCTATGATTGTAAGTCGCCTTCAGGTGTGTCATTGACCGTGGTAAGGAATGGGACGCCTACTCGAGGGTGGCACAAGAGCGCAGATTCCATCGGGAGGTAGCCTATCAACCAAACGTGGCCGACGCAGATCCGTGGGCTGGGCGCGAGGCACGGATGCCAAGTATGCGTGGTCTTAAATGTACTTGGGTATCTGGTCTGACGCCCTGCTCTGCGTCTGAAGGTAAGATTCAGTGCTTGGAAGCAACCGGACACCGCGGGATGAGTTTCCAACTCGCTTCAGGGGACACCCAACTACAGCCCTGCACTGCGGGCTGCTTTGACCAGTACTCACATGCGATGGTATGTACAAGCACCGTTATGCGCTCATTACGGTAAACTGAAAAACCTCATAGTTTAGCCGGGCGGTACTGACCTACCAGGTCACAAAGTAACGTACTGAGACATTTAAAGATCCGTCTCGAGACGCCAAGGTACGAACATTTCCGGAAAAAGAAAAAGACGCGATGGCACTCGTTCAATGTTTTATACGATCAGGCTGCGGTACCTCTTCATTGTCTTCGTGCCGCGTCGGTGCGGCACACAGCCGTCTGTCTGAACCCTCGCGCAACTCGTACGGAATTATTGGCACGATATCGTCTTCCTGAACTAGAGGGTGGCGCCAGGTGCGTCCGCGTCACGGACTCACATGCCGTCATGTACCTGGTGTGCCGCTACTTGGTTGATCGATTTATGCATTTACTAGGGACATGTGTAATCAAAGGAAAAAGGAAAACAGCGCGTGGTCCTGAAACGTGTCTGAAACACGAACGATCCATAAATGAGACGTGGATATGCTGAAGCTTGCCCAAGTTGATCCCGCTGACTTGAACTTGTTCTAGGGGCTTGCACTGACTCCCAGTTTCCAGTTGTAAAGGCAAGATGGACCCGGGCCCACCCCCACCCCCCCGCCCAAACTGAGCTCGACGTTCTAAGCGCGAATCTCAGCTTCTTCCTGCTGGGAATTTTTGGGTATTATCTTCTTTTGATAAAAAATAATGTGCTCATATCGCTTTCCAGGTGGGAATACCTCCAGTCGCTTCAGGTTGAATGCGCCCTCATTTGTGGGAGAACAGCCTTCCGCCCCTCAGTAGTAAGCAGCCATGTCTCTTTTGGTCCAGCTTAAATGACGGTTGGTCAAGATCCCGTACATTCTTGGGCGGACATGCCTCTTCGTTTTTCTTGTTCTCGTGTGAGTCTCGAGGGGTCTTGGATAGGGATGTCACATGTTTATTTCCATGCACAGTGCAATCGCAACAAGCCCATACGCGAGGAGTCTCAGTTGTTTACGTGAGTTCCGTTCACATATCCCAGTTCCGTTACGCAACTTATTCCTCTATTCAGCTAGCACGTTGACGATAGCAGTGAGCGATCCCGCCGCAGCACCGATGAACTTGTTTTGCTGAGAAATTGTTAACAACAGTTGTTAGGGGACATCGCATTGGGAAGTTCATCAATGAATTTCCTGATTCGCACGTGGGTCCGAACTGCGTCAGCTGACCTGGACTCATATTTGGCATAGGTGGCTGATCTGGAAAGACTCCCGTTCAATACACGCCTTGCTATTGTTTCTTGCACTGGGACAGTGGACTATATTGCTGGTTGGTACGTGGCCATTCTCACAGGCTTCTCGCGGCGAACGCACGCCTCCCCTTAGACGTGGCGGGTATCAGAGCGATCGACATGGGTCGTTTCTGTGACGTTTATCTGGTCCGTCCGCAAGTAAATGCTGCGACCCTCATATACAGTGGGTCAGGTTAGATGTGTCCGAATTAGCGTTGTGCTCATCAATTAAGCCACATGCTTTGATTTGCTTGTGTTCGTCTTGTCGGTCATCGGGCTGTTAAATCAACAATCCGAAACACCTTTGACAAGACGTTTACGCGCGCAAGGCATGTTGTACATTGCCGTAGCAGGGATAGGCTATATCCCACCAGTGGTCTGGCGTCTATTCTCTCTCGTCCATGACGTGCTCTAAATCATCATTGTTAGGTTTCTGTCATGCTCGGTAAACTCTGTAAGAGATTGGTTTTCCTTCGCTGTTGCCGTGATTTCACTGTGATCCAGCTATATATCTTCTTGTGTCCAACGCTGGTAAGTCCGCATCTACGGTAGTACACGCACAGTATAGCTGATACGAGCGAGTAGCGATCACTCTAAGGTATCCATGTCATTTTTTCCCGAGCGTCAGACCGCAAAGATTGACTGATCTTAATAATTTTAGCACAATTGTGGCATCCAGAGCGGTCAGATCGTTGTACCTTCTCGACAGATGTCATCCAGAGTATGTGTGACGATGAGCTGGGAATCATGGGCTCACTCGTCCAAGCAGCAGTGGGACTCTGCAGAGCAACATCGCGTTAACTACCCACATCGCAGTTCAGCGAACGATGCTCCACGAGGACATCCCATGTGGACCACCTTGTGTCGATGAGGCAGATCGGTGCTAAGGTGTTTGAATGGACAAATATTTGTTACTTCGAGTTAATCTGGTGGTCCGAGGTATTCAGTGTGCTCGTTTGCAGCATCATTTTAAATGTATCCCTACGTGTTTATGTTAATGTGGTACCCACACACTTCTTGGGCGAAAGATAAGACTCGGGAAGATAATGATGGGATGCATGTCTGGACCTGTTGTTCGTGTGAGAAGGACGATATACCTGCGGGTACTTACTAGGAACAGAAAGAAGATAAAATGCGTCATTTATATCAGTCCATACTTGTCTTCACATCCATCACAGTCACTGCTGACTCA
Organism: Xanthoconium purpureum; assembly: GCA_038090075.1. Taxonomy (NCBI): domain Eukaryota; kingdom Fungi; phylum Basidiomycota; class Agaricomycetes; order Boletales; family Boletaceae; genus Xanthoconium; species Xanthoconium purpureum. The sequence goes on along the minus strand of JBBPMA010000174.1, from coordinate 28,984 downwards.
GTTTCACGGCGCTGGGTACCAACTCGTTTCAAGTCATCGCCTGCGCCGCTCGTTGTGCTATCTGTTATTCTGGTCCCCGTATGACCGTCCCACTTCCCCTTCGGACGACATGCTGGTCGTTCGGGGTGTGTGTGCGTCTGTTGACATATCTATTCTACATATTTCGATTGTCGATACGTTCTGTCGCTCGAGACACGCAGCCGAAGTGGTGATCAAGGGTCCCCCACGTTCTTGAGCAACCTGTGACGACATGCTGACTGTGCTGTGTCCGAACTTCAGCTTTCAAATGGAGTATTACTGTCATCGGGCTATCCATCGGTACTACGACCCCGATGCTTGTGAGTGGTCAAGTAAAGCTAAACCAGTGCCAGCTGTCTGGGATTGTTTGAAAACTGCTCACGGAGGACACGTCTGTTTGCGTACCTAGATGAGGTGAGCAGGCAGATCCCATCAGGGTGAGAAAGGCTATTAGACATATGTCGCCGACGCTGAAAGTTCAAAGCCGAGACTGTGTCATTACTTTGGGTATCCAGGTTCGCTCGGCCGTACCCGGGGGGTTGTTAGCAAATAAGTGAGCGCGCTCGGGTTCGGCGGTTGAGTTGAACGCAGATTGGTGAATGGATCGAACCACTTGGTCTGAAAACATGTCCGATCATACACGAGTTTTGGATCCGTCATGGGGACGTACTGATGGGGTTTCACCCGGTGTCAGTCATCCGTCTAAAAAGTGACACCTGAAGAAGAAAAACATGCTTGGAAACAGGGCCAAACCCGGGTAATGATGACGCGTGCGCGAGGCTGGGTATCCATAAGCGAGACCCGTGTCAGTTTCAGGAAGCCTATCAGATGATCAAATGGGCCGATTATAACTGACGCGGACGACGTCCACTCAGGTCATCACGGTCTTGCCCGGGGCTCGTAAGGGATATCGCACGAGATAGTTGGCAAAGTTGTTGAGGAGCTGTTGAAGTAGTTTAGTTGCAAGTTCTGAGTCACGGTTGATTTTCTCACCTTGGAGTGGCGCTGTATGTTAGGCAAAAAAGGGTACCTGCTGTCGAAATCTCATCCCAAACCGCGGGACATGTAAAGCTGAGTTTCTTTTTCTGCCACGGAGTTGCTGAGTGAGCCGAGATGTATCTCGACTTGATCTCAGTGACGTCGTGTCAGGCGAGTCAGAGAGCGAAGTGAACGTCCATGCGACACTACTTCCAGAAAAGGTCCAGGATTGCACTCCCTCGATCTCCTTTGTTTGTCCAAGTCTGAATCACCTCATCCAGGTCACTGAAACATCGATCTCGAAGCTCTGAGGTGCGAGTTTGGTATTGTCGTTCCACTGGTAACCGAACCTGATAGCGGTGCGGCCGGAATCAGGGCCGGATCCGCCGTCAGTCTGGCGCTGTCGTTGGTTGCTGATTAGCGGTTCGATCGAACGCATTCACTAAGTGTGCCACAGAAAGAAAAGGATGGTAATGCGCGGTCCTGAAACGTGTTTGAAACGCAGACGATTCATAAACGAGATGCATATAATGCCTGGGTCTTTCCAGTGTCTTCCCCTAGGGAGATACTCTGTGGCTCGCGTTGACTGCATTTTTCAGTTGGCAAAATGGGTATATTGGAAGACCCATCCATACCATCCGAACTGAGGCTTCTATCTCTAAATATCAACTACCTATTGCTGGGGCTTTATGGGTATATCGTTTTCTTTGTCGAACTGATCGAATCCGCTCTCATCACCCGTTTAGGTGGGAATACTTGCAGACCCTTCATGTTGAATGGACACTCATTTGCGGGCAATCAACCTTCCATTCGTCACTGGTGAGCAGCCAAATCTTGTTCGGGTTAGCTTAAATAACAATTGGTCAAGATCCCGTACATTCTCGGACGGATCTGCCTCCTTATTCACCTCATTGTTGTGTGAGTTTTCAGGACCACCGGGCAGAGATAACGTATTAATTTCCATGCACAGCGTAGCCGCAACAAGCCCATACTCGAAGGGAATCGATTGTCTACGTTAGTTTGATCCGTATATTCCAATTTCACTGTTAAACTGATGCATCTATCAGCTGGAACGTGGACGATAACAGTGAGCTATGCATTCGCGGCTCTGTAGGAATTCGTTTTCTGAGAAATCGATAGCTGTTGGCGCACGTTGCGCTAGGATGTTCTTCAATGAATTACTTGATTCGCACGTGAGTTTGGATAGTCTCAGCTAACCTATATCTTACACTTAGCGTAGATGGGTAATCTGGAAGGACTCCCGTTTGGTGCATGTTCTGCTATTACTCCTTGGACTGGGACAGTGGGTCTTTCTGGTTGTTGGTACGTACGCTATGCATCCTCAGCGTGTCCCTCGACTCATTCCAAGTCTCTGCAGATGTGGGGAATAGCAGATTACGCAAGATAAATGGTCTTTGTGCTGTTCATTTCAAATACCCTCAATTGAAAGCTATGACCCTCATATACAGTAAGTCGGGTTACGATGTCCAACCTGGTTGTGTTTATTCGATGCGTTTCAGCCATAATCCTCGACCTCCTTGTGCTTGTTTCATCAATTGTGTGGCTGTCAAGTCAACGACATGAAACCCCTCTGAAGAAGCGTTTGCGTACACAAGGCATCTTCTATTTTGCTGTCGCAGGGATAATTTATATCCCGCCAATGGTCTGAAGTCGCTACTCTCCATCTTGCACCGCGTTCTCAACCGTTATCTCTAGGTTTCTGCTCTGCTCAGTAACATTGGTAAGATCAATCTTCTCTCGGAATTGCCGTGAGTTAATTGTAAACTAGCTGTATATCTTCTCGTTTTCAATGCTGGTAAGTCAGTAGCTCGCAGTGGGGCGCGCAGATATGACTGACATGACTTTGGTAGCCATCACTGTAAGGTATTACACATGTTTCCACTAGTGTCAAAGTGAAAGGACTGACTGATTTCGATGAATTCCAGCACGATTGTATCGTCCAGGGCTGTGAGCTCTCTGCGCGCTCTTGATCCCCACGATTCAGGGTATGTACAAAAATAAATCAGACATGCATGAGCTCACGCGTGCGAGCAGCAAAGAGTCAGACAGCAGCATTGCATTAACCACGCAAATTGGTGTCCAGGGAACGGTATTTTGATCGCAACGTCATTCCGGGTGGACAACCGTCCTTCGTCCGGGGCCGTTCACTCCGTGGTCCGAGAACATATTTAGAGCATCTGGATGCCTCTACCCGTTTTCACTTTTGGGGGGTTTCCTGTCAAAAGTAACTAGAGCACATTCCTGCTCATATCAAAGCATTTACACGTGTATATGTCCGCAATGCTAATGTTGATGTGATGATAACTTCCGAATTGTATCCAGGATAACTGATCTTTCAGCATCAGCCTACTCCCGTCGTACTATGGTACGACCGTATGATCACCTTCCAGTCCGTCGACGGGGCAGAGTTTGAAAGATGGTCCAAGTTAAATGGGGATAGCGGCGTGATTGTCGCGATTCGCAAAAGAATACCAGGCTTCCGGCCTTCCCGCAAACGTCGCGGCTGGGCCGTGAATGCGGTCAGCGCTAGTGTAGTTTGTATTAATTTTTAAGTCTGTCTCTTGGGACGAGCTGGCTTCCAGGGCGAGGAATGAGACGAATACGCTGAAAGTGTTTGTTCGTCATTTGTTGTCTTTAATCAGGACACATCCAGACGACCAGACGGATGATTGGGAATCGAGCCACAGTTGACAACGTTGAACCACCACACTCGACCGCGGTGAAGGTACCACTTTCGATGACGAGAGCGAGTGATGGTCGTCAACCATCTGGCGGAGACGGCTTCCAGTAGCATATGTATCCTGCCAACGCAGAAAGCCAATGAAACGTCCAAGTTGCGGTGTTCAGTCGGCGATATGTACCAGGTTCGTCAGCGATTCGAATGAGAGACGGTTCTTTGGTTTGAATAGATTGAGCTGCTTCTCGCTGGTGAGTATTAAGACGTGGCCCATACGCCCATCACGATTTTTCCACGGGCTACTACGGGGACGTTCGGTTAGGGAAGGACTTGTTTAACAACTCGTGTTAGAGGTGGGATCTGGCCATGGATGGCAACGTCACCAGGGTGGGAATGCTTCCGAAAAAGGACCTCCGAATGTCGCGGACATACTACGGTACATGTTTGACCGCATCCCGTCCTCAGAATCTCCTTGTTCTAGTGCCACGTGCGGCGCAGTATCTGTTACAGACTTGGCCGCCAGAGCGGGAGAATTGCCACATGTTGGCTCGGGAGTAGAACGCCGTCCTGAAACTCGTCTGAAACATGAGCGATCCATAAATGAGACGTGTGTATGGATGCGTCCTGTTGCTCACGTTGACTGCGTTTTTTTTTCAGCCGGAAAGATGGGGGGCCAGTCCCAGGACTCATCTGTGCAATCCGACCCCGCTGCTCTAAATGCGAACATCAATTATATCTTACTGGGGATCTATGGGTATACTGCTTACTTCATCAAAGAAGATGAAACTTACTGACGTATTCCCTAGGTGGGAATACTGCCATTCACTTCATGTTGAATGGGCGGTCATCCGTGGGCGAATACCCTTCCGTCCGTCAATGGTGAGTAGCCAAATCATGACCAGTTCCGCCGAATGACGATTAATCAAGATCCCTTACATTCTTGGGCGGATGTGCTCTCTCGTTTTCCTAATCTTAGTGTGAGTATTGAACGACTTTGGTCGAGCAGGTAAAAAAACTCATTCTCATACACAGCGCAGTCGCGACAAGCCCATCCTCGAGGGGTCTTAGTTGTCAACGTCAGTCCCATTCACACATCCGGGTTCCCTAGTAAGCTTATCCGTCAATTCAGCTGGCACGTTCACGATAGCAGTGAGCCATGCCTCCGCCTCTCTGTATGAACCTGCTAATTTATTTACAATAGTTGTTAGCCAATATTGTGATGGGATGCTCCTCTATGAATTTCATGATCCGCACGTGGGTTTGGGATACTATCAGCCGGCTTGCGTCTTACACCTAGCGCAGATGGGTGATTTGGAAGGACTCCCGTTTAGTGCATGCTCTGCTATCACTTCTTGTGCTGGGACAGTGGACCACGTTGGCGGTTGGTACGTATGCATCTTTACAGTCTTTCCTCTGATCACGCCTTCTTTCTTTAGAGGTGGCGCATATCAAGCCTGTCAATATCGATGATGTTTGTATCATTCCTGATTATCCGCGATTTATGGACGCTTTAACCTTCATATACAGTGAGTCAGGTTACTACATCCAAACGGGCGCTGTGTTCATTCGATGTGTTTCAGCCATGTTGTTTGACCTCGTTGTATTCGCTTTGTCGGTTATCGGGCTGTCAAGTCGACGATCGGAATCCCCGTTGACGAAGCGATTGCGTACACAAGGCATGTTGTATGTTGCTGTAGCAGGGATAAGCTATATCCCGCCAGTGGTCTGTTTTATTACTCTCCCTCCTCTCCCCTGTCCTCAATTGTCGTCTCTAGGTTTTTGTTCTGCTCGATAATATCCGTAAGGTAGTTTCTTCTTCGATATTGCCATGATTTCATCGCAACCCAGCTGTATATTTTATTGTTTCCGATGTTGGTAAGTCAGCAGCTCGTGATGATAGGCGAGGACCTGACCTGTAATGGTGCTGTAGCCGGCACTGTAAGGTACCCATAGGTTTCTGCCATCATCAGACCTCAAGAACTGGCTGACCTCGATGGACTGTAGCACGATTGTATCTTGTTGGGCGGTGAGATCGTTGCACGCTCTCAGTACCTGTGATAAAGGGTGCGTACGACGATAAGCCAGACGCGCATGAGCTCACGCATAATAGCAGCAAGTCGCTGGGGAGCAACGTTGAGTTGACCACCCAAATTGATGTCCAGCACACGGTGGTTGAGGGCATTCCATAGCAGAGTCAGAATGTTTTTCGATATTTATTTCGGTGATCTGTGATCCCCCATGCATTCGTTTAGAGTGTTTTTATACTTGTGTATGTTGAGTGCAATGTCACGAAGTGGGCTGATGCTATTACTGCGTTACAAAGGACTCGAATGGGACGGTACCGGTCATTATATGGTTCGAGATGACCGATAAGTACTTGTCATGATCGCGTAACTTAATATCGAGTCAACCTCCCAAATCGAAGTTCAGCAAAAGCCGGGTCGTAGCGGATGAGTAGTAGTACGAACGACTGCATTGTCTATGTAGCTTCGGGACCGTGTAGATAAGATGCTTAGCTAAGCGCATCATCCTTGGTCTCCTCCAACGATGTCCTTTCGCAAGATCGACGTCGACGCGTACGACGAAGACGTCCTCCAAGAAACCGAGCTCTACGACCCCGATCCGCGCCAACCCGCCCAGGTCCTGAGCGATACCAAGCAGAAACAGCTCGCAGTCCGCAGTGCCCTGAACAAGTCCGTTTCGTGCTCATGCTTGTGTCCGCCCTCGTTGGTGACTGACCTGACTGGGCGTAGGGGCGATATCACGGGGGCGCTTAACCTTGCGCTGGATAGCCCGCCGTATGGACCCAACGCCGAGGAAGCAAAGGTATGTCATGCCCTTGCCCTGACATCTTCAATCTAATGACCGGTTACTCACGCCCTCATCCATTCTGGAACAGAACCTCGCTCTCCAAGTCGTCGTCTCCGTCCTCAACAGCACCAAATCGACAGACGTCCCCACCGTTCTCCGAGCGCTCTCCCAGGATGAACAAGACACGCTGATGAAGTACATCTACAAGGGGATGGGTATGCCCGGGTGGGGCGACGTCAGCGGGAGTGTGTTGCTTGGGTGGCACGAAAAGGTGCATTTTTCGTTTGCGTGATTTTCTAGTCGATGTGTGTGTCACATGCTAAGAGCAATATAGTTAACAGAGATCGCGGGCACAGGGTGTATCGTGCGCGTCATGACCGATCGCAGGACTGTATAAACATCCACACGCTGTACCTTATGCACCGTTGGGCGTCCCTCCAATACTTTTTTCAGACCGGATCAAGAACGATTCTATTCTATGTGCGCCGAGGGACAACATACTCTATCTATGAGGAAGAGGGAATTTTCAGGCATATTCGAAACATACGGAACATACTTTCTGAAGCTTGTGATTTCATGACATTCTATATCTCGCGATCATACGCTATCGCCTTTGCTTCGGGCCTCTGCAAGGCTCAATTCGATCGCCATCTTCAAATCGTTGTCCATCCCTTGCGCATCTGGCGCCTCGACCCGGGACAGTTCCCTGTGCCGAGCGATATCTGCAGATAAGAGCGACACGTTGGAGGAGCGCGAACGCGCCATGACAGGCGTGACCACACGCGAGTGTGGCGACGACAGACCCGGCGAAGGCGAAACGGACTTCAAAGGGGTGCTCCATGCTGATCGAGGGCGGTCAAGGCTCCCAGACGTTCCCCGATTGGAACTCGAGCTCGAAGACAAACTGGAGCTGAGGGATGGAAAGTGATCCAGAGAAGACGACGACGTGCTACGTGTCGTCATGGGACTCGGCTGCATACTGGGTCCGATCGAGGGCGGTCTAAGTGGGCTGATGCTCGTGCCGGCTTCCATTGGCTCAGGGATGAACTGCGGTGACACCTGCACTTTCTCGTTTGAAATCGGGATTGAGACGCGCGGGTACTGGCGGCCGTTCGAGTGGTGATTGGGGGACGAGTGGAGTGGAGTTTGTGGCGTGGATGGGGTAGACCTGGACCGAGAGGTCGTTGGCGTGCTAGGGAGGTCGTCGAAGTCGCCCTCAAACACACCCTCGTCGACGACCGTTCGTTGGTGACGCGCCTCCTCTTCTTCACGTGAAATCATGAGCACGTATTCGACGGCCTCCAATTCCGAGAGACCAAGCGTGTCCAACGTGGACCTCTGCTCACGCTCACAGCCATATATGCGCTGTGTATATGCCCTCTCGTACTCGAGTTCCATGTATGATTCGGCAATATCCCTGTGCATCTCGTATCGTTCTGGGACGCAGGTCAGAGAGCGAACCGAGACCAAGGAACGGAGGAGACTCACGGTGTCCCTTGGTGGTGATGCTGAGCTTGGTATTGCCATGTTTCGGCTTCTTGTGGCGCTCGCGGTCATTGGTCGGTCCAACCTTCCACGTCATCACGCGGTTCCCAACGATAACGAGCAGGAGCTCGTCGTTGACCAAGATTCGGCTGACACCGTCCGGGTCTTGACCAGGCGCGGGGCGAGGTGCAGGGCTACTGCAGCAAGCCTTGGGCTCTAACGTGAGAGCGTCCCAGATGACGGTGCTCCCGATAGCAGTACCGCTAACAAAGACGGTGGGTGTGTATGAAATGGCCGTCACAGCGTCTGCATGTGCCTCATATCTGTGGACGGGAGGGGCAGCGACTTGGGGAGAAGGAGAAGCATCAGCATCATAAACGCTAACGAAACCAAGTTGATCGCCGACGATGACGATATTACTGTCGCCGGAATTTCTTGCAAAGACGGGCTCTAGGGCAGAAACATTGGCAAAAGAGCTGTCACCAAAAGGAGTGATCGTCACGTCGTCGGATTGGATATCTGCATGGACGCGGTAGAACTGTGGGTGATGTGTGTACTGGACAAGGAGGAACACAGTCGATTCACCAGTGCGGTGCAACCAGAGTCTTGCGATCCGCTGTTCTGGGAACGGCTCCTCTCCTCGGACGCCAGGTTTCTCATGATGAATGGGAGAAGAAATCCGAAGTTGGTGACTTGAGCGGACACGAGGTCCATTGGCAGGAGTCTCGGATTCGTGTAGGCGATAGAGAAGAATATCTCCGCTTGTAAGTGCACCGGCAACAAAACCATCGCTGAGGCGACCCGCAATGCTGACAAACGGGTCTGTGACAAGAGACAGTTGTTGCTTGTCAGTAGACCAGAGGAGGCGAAGTGTCTTTGTGTCCCAGATCTTGATGCGCCCGTCAGCGCCAGCGGAGAAAAAGGTGTTTGAAACCGAATCGGGAACGAGGTGTTGGACGGCGCTTTCGTGCTGATCATCGACGGTGCATCGGATCAGCTTGGATGTGGCGCGGGAGTCCATGACTTGCTTTACGACCGTGAGAGCAACCTCACCGCTGCGCTTTCCCCAAAATACGCGGGCGGTGCCGCCATCGGAGGTCATCGCGCACACGGAGACATTAGGGGTGAATTCGGCGTTGGGGTTTCCGATGCCCAAACCCGTTCCCGAGGCGTCAATGTAGCCTTTCAACACCTTTCCGTTGAGGGGGATCGAGCGGGTGACGGTGCCGTACTGGATGGATGATGTCAAGAGGGCGTTCTCAGACATGAGATGGACGTCGTCGATAGACAAGTCCTGGGGTGCATAAGTGACGGACGAGCGGCAAGCGTGTGACCAGTGTCTGGGAAGCGAGTAAGTGACTGGGTAGATCGTTGTAGAAAGAACGTACCGGTTGAAGGTGTAGCGGCGGATGAACTCTTTGCGCCATGTGTTTTCTGTGCGCCTTAGGAGCAAGATACGCTGTCCGTCGAGTGCATGCTCTGGGCTGATGCCGAGAAACTGTGTGAGAAAGGCACGGAGCCAGGTGTTGTCGTCGTCTACGTGTTCGCAGAGACGTCTGCAGGTGCGGGCGAGAGCGAGGAGAGATGTAAGGGGGGTGTAGGAGGTGATGTGAGTGAGTGACTCTTTTGGAATGTCGAGGAGAAGAGATCCATGTTGGAGATGGTCGACTGGGACTGTGTGCGAAAAGTTGTTCAAGTTACGAGCGAATACTTTGGGATGAGATTGTATCGGTCGCGTTGGCATTCAATGGCAGGGAAGTTCACAAAGTCGAGTGCGATCGCAGACAATCAAAATGTCGTCTGCGAGTGAGCGGAGGGTCGTCAAGGAGCACTTGTTCCCGTCTTCTCTCTTCTGAACACCCTTACCTAAGCATGGGTGAGTCAGAGACAAAAAGATAAGGTCTTGCCAGGAATCGAACCTGGGTTTTGGGAAGATGTCCTCAGAATCCCAAGTGATAACCGCTACACTACAAGACCATGTCTGCTGATGTGGAACCACAGTACATTTCTTCTGCTAATTCGTAAGCCAACTATTCTGAAGACCAATTGTAGACTTGAACGTCAATTACTGCGCTAGGATAGTGATTGTCTGGTTCACCCCCAGACTCACCCCATGCGACTCACACGTCTCTTTAGGTATTAATAGGCATTGGCAGTGGGGGTTGGAACGTTCTACGTAGACGTGAAACCTAAGGGATGCCTGGAAATAGGCCCATCACCGTTAACACATTAGGCTGGACTTCAGGGAAGATTCACGGAAGTGAAAACAGTCCACATTCCTATCAATGGGGCAGCACGGTAAATTGAGTGAATTATGAGTATCGTTCGAAGTCACAACTTCCATGAGATGAGCCGTGAACGACTACCACAATGTTCCCCCTTGACGGGGTGATACCCCACAGCAGCCCCATAATTCCGGCGTCTTCCCCCTCATAGATCTCGCGACTGCTGGTGAACACTTCAGGTACCGCAATTCAAGTTGTCAACGCGATGTCATGTTTGGTATCATTAATTAACATCCGTGGGACACGTTGATAACGCACAGTAATTTATAAAGCTCACAATGATTGCTGGCACGATGCCCAAAAGTTCAGGAGAGAATCCAACCACTTCGTCGACAAGTCGGTTCTGATGTCACCATCAGACTCGAAGCATAGATCGACGAGTCACGTGCGTACCGGAATAAAGTCACTGTGGAGAAAGTTGGGCGAAAGTTGTGTTCTGTCCACGACTGTGCGGTAGGTGGACTCGAACACCACCTGTGTCAAGTATGCCTTGGTTCTATGCGTCTGGCCTCTTCTCAGTGGACTTCTTCGAACCTTCTCGAGCAAATTCCTGCATCGCCTCAGCTGCCGACCCACTGACAAACCCAGGCCAGTGGTCCACTTCTTTAAGCTTATAGTAAGTCGTAACAGGGCACTAGCTTTCTCCACTCAACTCATATCTGGGGAGCAGGATAAACGCAAGTCACGATAAGTGTGAAAACATCACCTTGATTCACGGACCACGGACCAATATTGCATATTTCCACTGAGGCAGTGTATCATTGTCACCTGAGAAGTTCCGGATATCAGACCTTCCGTGAGTCTCAAATTCGAGCTCATAGAACAGGTGGTTAGGCCGCAGAGACTCGATGAGACCCAGTGTTCCAGTATATTCGAACCACACACTGACACACCATGGCGGCACAGAAGGGCTCGACGCCTGGTATGTAGACCCACGAGCATCAGCAAAAAGTTTCCCCAATATGTGGCTGATCATTGCAAGTCCACGGTATTCAGCGTCGCGGGCGAACCAACGCAAGCCAGCTCAACCATTAGTGAACTATGGGAGGGCATTGACGGCTATGGCTTCCTTATCGTGGCTCCTTCCAACGTGTAGGGTGCCCTCCGCAGTTCCACCCTTCTTCTCTTTGACGACCTCAAGGATTTTGACTGTCGTGTCTTGCGGAGCGAGACCTCACGAATGGCATCACCCCTAATTCCATGTCTTTAAATACGGGGACTTCACGAGCAGGGCCCCCCGCATGGCTTTCTTGTCTCCTGCCTTCGCGTCTTATGGCCGGAGAAATCTCGACAACGCCCAAACCTCGTTCGCAATTCAAAGTCAGGACACTTGGCGTCAGCATGCTGGTACGACTTCGCGTCATTTAGTCAAGGTAATGATTCGGACTTGCCGTCAATGGTAACTCGGATCGCCCCACAGACGTCCAACCCATGCCCTGTTACTTGGCTGAAAAACGTTTTTAAGCGAGTAGGACGACAGGACACATCTCATCTCTGGTAGAGAGCGAGTGGGTCACGACGGCGTGTTTGCATGGCTCGTTGCTGTGCCATTAGTTGGTAATGTTGCCGATTTAGCGTCGCTATCACTTTTTTTATGGCGTTCTTTGAGAATTCTTTCAAGACTTTACCTCAGTCCGCCTATTATTACGCTTGCTTCGCACAGAAGACTTCTGGTGGATCGAATCAGAACGTTATTCAGTCAATGGCAAATACTACTCTGTTATGCCCAACATCTCGAAAGCGTCCAGACAAACATACCCTGGCTTCAATCACACCCCCGAATGGAGCGACCCGCATCAAGAAGAAGCGCAAGAGCTGTGTGATGGTGCCAGCGTGGCGTTCGGTGCGCTTGATGCCTTGTACGTTTATAAAGTTCACGTATAGACATGGTGGGGCTGACAAATATTTACGGACTAGCCACTGCCCGATGCCCGTTGACCACATTAATGGAGATTACATCGGACCCTAATTCACCCCCTTGCGGTTCATTAAAATGAAGGTGGTGCTTGATCATTTCTCAGTAAGCAAATGACGTTGCATTCGACCAATCGAACTGTTCTGGTGGTCGACCTTGTCTTCTCAGAATGTCTTGGACGAGGCGCCGCATCAGTCACCTGGGTCTAGGTAAGCACATGCGAAGGCCCGCCGCAGAGTGAACGTGTTGACCTCGCATTACATCTATTGATGACTGACGCCCTAATCCGGCTACTCGGTAGCACGATGCGATGCTTCTGGCCTCGTGTTGTCCTTGCCATTCACATTCCCACCATTCGGAATCTAGAACGTGATATCAGGTCTCTCAGAGTTTCCCGATCATCCGAATCGTTTCGTGCATGCCTTAACGAGACCCCCAAGTGGACCTACCCTTTACGATGGATGAAATCTGCCATCTAATGGTATCGGGATAACGCCTTTACTGGGAATCTCGAAGGTAGGAATCATTTTCCCGTAACATTTCCTGTCTGACACCGCTATTCCACAGGTCATTCTTTTCAGATGTGGAACACTAACATATCATGAAACGTTCGCTTCGGATATCCCTTTCCTGTGCGACCACTTTGGTGAGTGTGTATCCAGACTCGACCCCCCTTACAACACGTGGAGCTGTGCATTTAAACCCCACCCGACGGCAACGTGTGGACACAGCTCAGGCGTCCACCTTCGATTGTAGACCACACAGGGTCCTCAGGGGTCCTACGTCAGCTCAGCTCGTATTGTTACCCCGGAAGAAGGCAATAGAACCGCAAGGTGGACACGCGATTCACTTATAAGCCGTGCCGCTTTCAGGACGTCAAGCAACGATCCGCTTTTCTACCGTCCAAGCTCTCCTCATTTCCTCCCTCCGTCTCTTTATCCACGATGCTCGAGGCATTCAAGATTAAAGAATTCGACCTCAACCCCATCTTCGAATCCTGGGCTAACCCACCCATGTTTTACGGAGAATCAAAGAAAGACATGCCCGTCTCCGACTGGCTTGACAAAATCAAGGCAGGTTGTGTCGAGCGCAAGGTGCCAGAAGAGTACTGGCACAAAGTTGCCCAACATTATATGGGGCCCAAGGCGAAAGCTCGCCTTGTGGAATTGAAGAATGTCTTGACTCAGATCCACGGTGGCAAGTATCGTTGGAGCTGGAAGAAGTTCACAATCGCGATAAAGAACATGGGATGTACGCAACGCTCGAAGCGTAAACCAGAGTATAGATTCAACTGACGTCGTCTTTTAGGGCACATCGATCCCGCCGTGACCACCCCCGTTACAGTGGAACGCAGATCATCGGGGAGCTGGCTAACACGCTGGAAGTCCTCGAAAGACAAGAACACAAAAGAGGCTGAATTCGTCGAAGTGGCCAGGGTGGAGGCGCCCGCCCCTCCGCCCAAGGACCCTCGTCCGAACCCGGTCAAGTTTCTCTCCGAGACTGCGATCCATGCCGCAACCTCGGCTTTCAAATCGCGTCATCCACCGCAGCGGTCCAACACCGTGGGCCCCGCGGTCACATCCATGGCCGTTTCGGCACCACTGCCACCATTACCTGTTGCGACGCACCCTCACCCAACCCCGGATAACCAGGGTACGTCTTACCGTCCTCATCAAAAGGCGGTCACTGAGGCAGATTCGCCCTTGCTAGCCCTCACTACCGTGTCCAACGTGCCAACGTGGCTGCTCAACGCATGTCAGGCACTCAACTTCCTCACTGCAGAACACCCCAGGGCAATGACGACGCTCAGTGCCGTGCTCATTACAGCGGGGACGCTCCCCGCGATTCCCGCTATCAGCGGGGGTACGGTCCTGGCTTCCGGCGTCGCCCAAGCTGTGGGAGCCATCGCCGTGGGTGTCGGTAACCTGCTCAAAGCACAACAGGAAGGCCAAGTTCAGGTCTCGGGACAAGCTCAAGCTCCGCTGGGCCACCGGCCGCCGGTGCGTGCTGCAACGTTCCAATGAAAGAAATCGTGCCAAGCACCACGAGGCCACATCGCTGGTCGACGTGGCCGTTATGACAAACTCTGACTTGCATACTTATTGGTTCTTTCGCACTCTTTTACCAACCTCTCATGCACATTTAACCACTACGACGACCGTCGTAAGGACGTGCGATCAGGCGAACCTGATGACAATCAGGCATTCACCTTTGTGACAGTATTGTTGATACTGTACGTAGCTTACTACGCCGTCAAAGTTTCACACAACGATGTAAACACGAGGAAGCCCCTGAATGAACAGCGGGGCTAGAACCTTGTATGAAAAGGTACACTAGTAATAGTAACCATTGTAAGGGGCATGGAACAAGTCAATCGAAACAAAAACACGTTGTCTGACAGGTCCCTGAAATCGATAAGCAATCACCATCATGTTCTAAGTACCTCGTCGGAACATACTTGTACTAGTCGGAACTGGTCAACGGATCATGCGATGGCTAGACCTTAGCCACTTCCCATCGAGGTCCGGGATTTCAAGGCCGGCAGGTTCGCCGTCGATGAAGAGCCCACCGGTTATGTCCCATTCATCCAACGGGATATCTGCGTCTTTGCAGAGCGTGACAAAGTCGCTCGGAAGGGCTGCTGCCACCTCAAGTCGAAAGTGTTTGTTCGGTCCTGTTTTCCTGTATCGCTGAAAGGAAAGAAGCAACTCAGCTGACGTGATGGGCAATTGTGATAAGGAGCAAATATAATAAGAATCGGGCTTACGGAAAAGCAAAGACGGGAAGCATGCAGAAACAACCTGTTTTCGGGCACTCTGATAGCGCGTGCGATTTTCTCGGAGATTGGGCTACGAGAGTACACAGGGTCGCCAAGGACGGGTGCTTGGACGTGGTCAGGATGGAGCAAAAAGCATATAAGTGGAGCGACTTACTCTGTAATGAATGAGCGAGGTGGACGCGAAGTTGATGCTTCAAGCCGGTGTGGAGCGTGAGTTTGAGTAAAGACAAGGGTGCCTTTGGCTGACCACGTGTTTCAGCTGGCATGGAGTGGCATATGTGTGAAGAGTACCAACGGAGGAGGCCACAAGTTCCCAATCTGTCGCCGCAAACTTGGCATTGCAGCTCTGGCTGATAGAGACATGGCCGCCATCTGTCTCGAGAGGATCCCTAATTTCGCCACTTCGTGCTTCAAATGACTTTTCGCCTCCTCTAACCAACGCTAGGTATGTTTTTCCGACGGATCTGTTCCGGAACTGCTGCGACAGCTGCCTTGCAGCATCGAGGTTCTTTGCCAGCACGAGCGCTCCGGTAGTAGGCTATAGATCAAGATTACACCAACGTCGTCGGAACTAAAACATGTGCTACGAACCTTGTCAAGGCGGTGGACCGTGTGGGGCACTTTATCCAAATGAAAGTGGTCCTTCAGATCTACCAGGGAAGAGGCTCAGGGTTGGTCGATCACAAGATAACGAACACTCACCTGACAGCAGGTCGTTGAATTTATCCACGTTTCTTTCCCTAGGCTTTTGGTCCTGTGTATGAATTTAAATTGGAGCAAGGGTCTCGAATACCAACCTGTGTCGACTTACTTCGCCATCCTGTACGTCGGACCCTTGACAGACGAGGTATGGCGGTTTGTTGAGCACGATGACGCCTCGGTCGGCGTAGATTGCTAACCTAGACCAGCTCTTCGGAGCTACAGCCAGTTTGTCGAACGGGTCAAGAATACAAAGATCATTACCTTGGTCCGCGCTGCGGCGTACATGCACAAGCCCAAACTTTTCCGGTCCTCTTCTAGCCGGTACTGTATGTCTCCGACCACAGAGCCGTTGGTTGAATTCAAGAGTTCAACTCATGGAGCATGACTAAGCGTGACACAAATTTGGATCTGGCCCCTATCTCACAGGGTTGCAGTGTCTGCCTCGGGCTCCCATAGGAACTGCAAGAAATAAGACTGCTCTTTTACCGGAAAGCAAACAGTAAAGTAGCACAACAATCATTCAATCCTGGATCCATGTCTTGCTGAGGTAACTTGAATATGTTGGCGATAAGTACTCACCATGTCTGTAGCCCATAGTCTGGTCACCACCAGACTATGTCGGCTTGTTCACGCCTTGCCCCATAGATGGTTGGTCACCAGTCTACTATGTACCCCGGTTAGGAGCTCCCAGGAAGAAGAATGATCATCCTCGTCCGCCTACGGGAGGTTACTCCGATCTCTATTCACCCTTCCGACTTCCGGTATGGACCGACCCCGACGTCCGCTCCAGCAATACCTTGAACAGTCGATTGTAATAGTACCACTGGCCAATCGAACGCTGTCGTCGCATTACGTAAGGGCTTCTGACTCTTTTCAGCAGCGCCCGTTCCGAAATCTATAATCGCGCTCCTGACCCCCCGATATTCTTGTCTGTAACCTCAACAACACTATCGCAGGATGGAGTCCTTCGAAACCTACCAGACACCGCTATCGAGGTAGAGTATTTCGCGTATACTCTCACAGGCACTGGAGTTCAATCGGTGAAACAGCCGTTATGCCAGCAAAGAGATGTCCTACCTATTTTCATCGGCGGTGAGTGTCGTGTACGTGAAGGCGATTTTATGATTCACAATCTTCGATTTCTCCAGAACCGCTTCAAGACTTGGAGAGAATTGTGGCTCAACCTCGCCATCGCAGAAAAGCAGCTTGGACTTCCGATCACAGATGAAGCACTCGAGCAGATGAAGGCGAATCTCGTACAAAACTCCTCCGTGTCCTTGGCACACCTTCTGAGTTTTTGAGGTAGGATCTGACCCCGGAGCAATTTGACATTGCTGCAAAAGAAGAGAAGAAACGTCGTCACGATGTTATGGCACATGTCCACACATTTGGCCAAGTTGCCCCAGCTGCTGCAGGCATTATTCAGTACAGTCCATCTTACTATTTCACCATATCACGGTAATATTCATGTGCATGTGCATTTCTGCAGCTTGGGCGCCACCTCCTGTTATGTGACGGAGTGCGTGTGGCTATTCTGATGGATGTGATTCGCGAGCTAAATCGACTTCAGCAATGCAGATTTGATCTTCATCAAAACCGGACTTGGCTACCTCCTTAAGTCTCTTGCAGTTCTGATCTCACGCCTCTCTGCATTCGCGGCCCAATATAGAGATCTTCCGACTCTCGGGTTTACACACTTCCAGCCCGCACAGCTCACCACGGTGGGGAAACGCGCGACTCTCTGGATTCAGGTGGTGTATTTTTCGATCCGCGAAAAGAAAAACCCGTTCGATTGGTATTTCAGGAGCTCCTATGGGATCTGCGGAACATCAAGCGTGCGCGAGATGACCTCGGATTCCGTGGTGTGAAGGGGACAACCGGAACGCAAGCAAGC
Organism: Xanthoconium purpureum; assembly: GCA_038090075.1. Taxonomy (NCBI): domain Eukaryota; kingdom Fungi; phylum Basidiomycota; class Agaricomycetes; order Boletales; family Boletaceae; genus Xanthoconium; species Xanthoconium purpureum. The sequence goes on along the minus strand of JBBPMA010000174.1, from coordinate 11,419 downwards.
TTCTTAGCTTTATTCGATGGGGACCACGACAAAGTAGAGGAGCTAGATAAACTCGTGACGAAGCTCAGCGGGTTTGAGTATGCGTATCCGGTTACCTCTCAGACTTACTCGCGGAAGATCGATATCGATGTCTTGGCTCCCCTCGCGTCACTCGGTGCTACGGCTCACAAGATTGCCACTGATTTGAGGTTGCTGGCTAATCTCAAAGTCGGTACATTTCCTCCGATGGCGTTGAGCTTGCATTGACATGCCGGATACAGGAAGTTGAAGAGCCGTTCGAGTCCACTCAGATAGGTTCCTCCGCGATGGCGTACAAGCGTAACCCAATGCGTTCTGAGCGTGTGTGCAGCTTGTCGCGGCACCTGATGGTATTGCATCAAAATGCGTTGATGACGTCTAGCGTGCAGTGGTTCGAGCGGACGTTGGATGACAGGTCATCTTTGTTCGCAGGAGAAATTAATTACGATGTCACTGACACACCCGCAGTGCGAATCGTCGGGTGACACTCCCTGAAGCGTTCCTGACCGCAGACATCATTCTCTCGACACTACGGAATGTGTCTGAGGGCCTGGTGGTATATCCCAAGGTCATCGCTCGTCGGATTTCTCAAGAGCTTCCGTTCATGGCAACCGAAAACCTGATCATGGCTATTGTCAAAAAGGGTGGTGATAGGCAAGAAGCACACGAGAAGATCAGAGTGAGTTGACATCTGCTGTCACGGTTGATGTGATGCATGATCATTAATTCTCGCTACGTTCTTCGTTTCCGATGTTCCCTTCGCTTGAGCAGGTTCTCTCCCACGAGGCTGCGCACCAGGTGAAAAACCTGGGACTGGAGAATGATCTCATTGAGCGTGTCCGAGGGGATGCCTACTTTGATCCTATTAAAGGGGAACTGGAGGCACTGCTGGACCCACGAACGTTTATCGGGAGGGCGCCGGAACAGGTGGACAAGTTCATCAAGGAGTGGGTGGAGCCAGCTTTGGCGGACAAGGAGGTGCAAGAAGCGATTTTAGGAACGGGGAAGGTGGAGCTCCATGTTTAATGAGTTGCTACATAGACCGATACACGTGTCATAATACGTCTAAGGGCACGGCTCGGCACGGCTCGGCCCCTTCCGTCGGAACCATATTCGCGGCATACTCGGAGCTTGAAATTTGGAATAGCGCCCGAAGGTTTGGCACGGCCCCGGGTGATTGGGAACGCTGTTTACTTGTAATTCGCGCCGTGTGCGGGAGAAACTTTTTTTTGAAGCTGGAAGGCGGCGGGCGAGGGCAAGGAACCAGGTGTGTCGTGGAGCCAAAAAAAAATTAGCGAGTCTGACACGTTACAGCCGAAGGAGATAGAGAGCCGCACCAATTCGCACGTTTGCTTTGCGAGGGTCCTTTGTCAGGTTGGAATTTACCATTCCTGAACCTGTTTTTCTTCTCCCAACATCGGTTGTGGAGTCGGACAAACTGTGAGTGTCGGTCCCGGGTCAATGCCCTTTTCGTTATCCTGGGTCATCCAGCTGGCCCCCACGCGTCTCTTTTCTACCTACAAGGGTTTCTTACGCCTGTCATAGACATCCCTTCTCTGCGTCCCTTCCAGACGCAATGAGCAATCTTCAAATCCCAGACGCTTCTCACCCCGGCTCTTCGCGACAGCATGGCACCTCTCGTCCTGTCTCCGTCTCAGCCCAGCCATCGCCCGTCTCAAATCACCAGTCTTCGTCCAGAAGACAAAGGGCTTCTCACCAGGTCGTCTCTCCTCAGCATCAACCTGACGATCAACCTGGATATCGTGACGTGTACTCACACCCAGCTGCCGTAGCCTACGCCGCCGCACATCCGCGGAGAACCATTCCCAAGTTTGGTCCCTATCTGCTCCTGCAGACCGTCGGAGAGGGCGAGTTCGGCAAGGTCAAACTCGGCTTGCACAGTCAGTGGGGCGAAGAAGTGGCCGTAAAATTGATACGGCGGGGCAACATTGACAGTTCCGTACGCATGTCCAAGGTCGAGCGTGAGATCGAAGTTCTCCGGGTGAGCATTTTCCTCCAAGAATGGTCTTAATATTGACTTGCCCTAGACCTTGAAGCATCCGAACATCGTCCGGCTGTACGATGTCATCGAGACGGACAAGTACATTGGCATAATCCTCGAGTACGCCTCAGGCGGAGAGCTTTTTGACCACATCTTGGCCCACCGCTACCTCAAGGAGAAAGATGCCGCGAGACTCTTTTCTCAGCTCGTCTCTGGTGTCTGGTACATTCATCAAAAGAAAATTGTTCACCGCGATCTTAAACTCGAAAACCTACTCCTCGACCGCAACCGTAACGTTATAATTACCGACTTTGGTTTCGCTAACCGTTTTGAACATCGCCCCGACGACCTCATGCAGACCAGCTGCGGTTCTCCCTGCTATGCTGCGCCGGAACTAGTCATCTCTGAAGGCCTCTATGTTGGTTCCGCTGTCGATATCTGGTCCTGCGGTGTTATCCTTTACGCCATGCTTGCAGGTTATCTCCCCTTTGACGACGACCCTAATAACCCTGACGGAGACAATATCAATCTCCTGTACAAGTATATTGTTAATACCCCCCTCTCTTTTCCCGACTACGTTTCCGCGGAAGCCAGAGACCTCTTGTCCATGATGCTCGTCCCAGACCCTACGCGTCGCGCAGATCTACGGTCAATCATGGCGCACCCTTGGTTGTCGGCCTATGCACACATCTTCTCCAATGGCGTCGATGATCTCGAGCGCGCTGCCATGGAGCAACACCAGATGAAGAGACTGGCCTACCAGAGACAGATGCGCCAGGCAGCTACTGCTCAATCGGAGCCCAGCAGAGTTGCGCGTTCTCAGAGTGCTCGTGTCGATGGCATGCTGAGTGTCTCTTCATCTGCGAATCCAAGGAGTCATTCCTATAGAGACAATTTACCCGCTGGTCAACCAGAATACCTGTACGAGACGTCAATCGATCAGTCGATATACTCATCGTCATCCCCTCATGCACCTCACTCTCGCAATGCTGTTTCTCTTGCTGTCACCCCTGCTACGTCCATGGGTCCTGATGACGATCCATTTGCACCTTCAAGTATTGTCAACATTCCTGTCACAATCTCGTTACCAGATGATGGACCATCAGTCACTCCTAATATCCAAGATATCGACTCCTCTTACCCTCCCAATGGCTCTGCAAAATCCCCCGCAGATTCAGGCAAGAAGAAGCCTACTGGCGGATTCCGACACACCATCCAGGTGGAGTACAACGGCGATCCGCAACCTCAAGAACAGGTTCCCGGGAAAACCTCAAGAGCAAACTCATCCTCCACTCGTCCCAGCTCTAAGCAGGGTGCCGAGCCCCGCGATCGTACGGTGTCTACATCTCGGACCACGCCCCGTACACCTGGAGAGAAGGCGGGACCTTCTGCCCATGCCGAGACGTTCGCACCAAAACCGCTTCCTACCGTCCCATCTACCCCCGTCCCTTCCCGAGTCGACACAACACACCTTACTCCTTCTACTACGCTACGCGAGAACTACCCCCAGACACCTTCAGTTGCCATCTCTCCAGCCAGTCCTTCTGCTACGAACGCGGAGGACAAATCCTCCAAGTCTGTCAACACTGCTACTGGCTCAACGGGTTCTGGTTCAAGCCGTCATCGCAAAGGATTATCGGTGGACAAGTTTGGCCTCGGAAAGATATTCGGAACAAACGGAGACCAATCCGCCGCCAATGGCACGCGGTCCCGTGTCCCATCCGAAAGCTCTGCTGCTGGTACGCCAGCAGCTGAAGAGAAGAAGGAGTCCATCACGGTTACAACTACCAATGTCACTGCTAAGAACTCTCTCTTGAGTCCAGTCTCGCCCAGTGCGAGCGAGTTGGCCAAGAAGAACAGGAGGAACACTCTCACAGTCATGGTAGAGCCGTTCAGTCGGAGCATCAAGTCGCGCAAGGGCAAGACTCCCGTCAGCGAGACCCCCGTCAAGGACAACCGCGATCTTGAGAGGCTGCCGCCGTCTTCTACTGCTTCTCCTTCCCAGACCAATCGCGGTACTGTATTCCCCAGCGTGGCGAAGGACGGACATCAGAGCCACGATATGCCCGCATCGACGACCAAGGCTCGCAATGTTATGCAATGGTTCAGGAGAAAGAGTAACGCCAAGCCCGACGGAGAAGTGTCTCCCGATTTGGGGGCCTTGCGTGCTGGCACGGATCTCTCGTCGCGCTCTCAGATTCCTACCCCAAGTTCCAAGACAGAGTTGGAGAGAAACGGAGATGGCGGTCGGTCCGCTGGGGAAACTTCCTTCTCCTTCTCCAGGGCTGGATGGAAGTTCAATACTCCAGCGCCCCCCAAGGATGTCTTACGTATCCATCATGGCGCTGTGGACCATACTACGATCACCACCCGATCACCACCCGAAGTCATTAAGCATGTTTGCAAGGTTTTGGAGGAGATGGGTATGGAAATCAAGGCTGAAAGTGATTACAAATATAGATGCGTCCGTGCAAAGAAGAGAAAGAGTGGGGGAGCAATTGGGTTGGGTTTCAGCTCAGTCGGAAGTGGAAGTGGGTTGGCAGCATTTACGATGGTCGGATCAGCAGCATCTAATGGCGTAAGTGAACCCCCTGCCCGCTGTTCTGGAGTCGCTGATGATGAGGGTTGTAGGTCGATAAACGCGGCCTTCCTGTCCCATCTCATCCTTCTCCTGGTGGCATGCTAAAAGGGCTCCTCATGCGAAGGCAATCATCTCAAGTTTCTGGCGTGGCCTCCACACACCCTTCGTTGTCCCTGGATGACGAAAACTCTGCAACCGCACCTTCGCCTGTTGAACCTACACCGTCGGGTGTCGGAGAGCCTATTTATGGCGATACTGCTCAGGACGCAGGGGACGAAGTCCGCTTCTCGGTTGAACTCACACGCATAGACCGCCTTAAAGAAACCTATAGTCTTGATATCCGTCGCTTGAAAGGTAACCTACGAAGCTACAAATTCCTGTATGACACCATTAGAGAGTACGTACGCTTATCGTTCCGCCTCATAGTGTACGTACTGACGCTGCCATTTACCAGGAGGGCAGATCTTCAGAGTCAGAGTTAAGGTATTGGCAGGTACCTCTACCTTTGGGCGGTCACGCCGTGTGGTCTCGCGTTATTGGTCTCATTTGCATTTTCTTTCATACCCTACCATTCACTTGTAATCTTTTGCTCGCTTTCTCTCTTTGTCACTTTTTTTCATCATCTCGTGTTCAGCTGTTCATGTTTACCCTGCTAGGTTCTCAGTCGGTCGATCTGACGCACCTTTGTCCATCGCTGTTTTCATTGGTTGTTCTCTCCTGTCTAAGCTCCAGAATCCACGTCTTCTCTTGCTTCCATTCACCACACCTTATATGACAAAAATCTTCCATTCAAGCCTTATATGTCTGTATCGTAGGTATCATCATCACTTCGGACTGGTTTCTTACCCGCAAGGAATGGAGGATGATCATCCTTGTACATATTCCAATGTCGTCGAAATGGCATGTTCATAAAAATAGTTTTCTTTTTACATCCGTGGAATCGAAGCGAAAGGATCGTATGTACATACACATGTAGATTGTGTTCAAGATTCATCCGTTGAATTAAGCATCCGTCATGACCGAAAAGGAAAGCGGTCTGTCGAGTTCCCGACCCACCTCGTCGGCCGACCAAGGATAGAGCGGGCTGTCTCGATAGCCGTACCGAGATCCACATCGACTCCGTGCCATGAACTCCGTCGAGAGCGAAAAGGGCAGCGTGGCAACATCGCAGTCGGCCCCCGTATAGGACGCCATACGCTCGAAACTCGAGTCTGGTGAGTCTAATTCGCGAGAGGGGTCCAGCGCAGGCAGGCTCATGCAAACGTCCGACAAGGCGCGGAGGCGAACGAGATCGTGGCCGGCCCGGTGGACGTTCGTGATATCCTCCTTCAAGTGCGCGTCGGACAGTGGCGTGATTGCGCTCGTGCCATCCAGGCCAACTTGAAGGTGCATCGCATCACCTCCAGCGTCGGATGCGAAACCAGGCTCGGCGGACAGACGCAGTCCCGGGTAGGTGAACGAGAGCAATACTGGGTCGATCTGGAATGGCTGCGACGGGTCGGGTGGACCAGGAAGGTCGGACTCGGCGTCGGGCGGGACAGGACCCCACAGTCGCAACGGTCTCAGTGCGGGCGGGAGCAGGCACTCGGCTGCGTCGCCAGACCGCCCGCTCAGGTTGACGCTCAAGTTCAGGTTGTCGTCGAGGGACTCGTTCGACAAGGCGCTTGCGAGGGACGGCAGTCCGAGTCCAATCTTGGTCGGGCTATGGTTTTCTTTTCCCTCTTGGTTGCCCTTGATTGCAAACGAATGACCCAGCGGATCGCCCAGACGGAATGGTGAGGCGTTCAAGATACTGTTCCATCCGCTTACCAGGCAGCTCATTTCCCGTGCAGGAGACGCAGGGCTCAACGAGCCGACGGTCCCTACATCTTCACGCGCACGAAGCCGCTCGCGCACGCCGCACGGCTTAGGGTTCGCCGGATCGAGAGGACCGCCTGTCGTAGGCCAACCCAGACCCAAAGGTTCCACCGACACGGCCGTCTCCACGTCCAAGGCCGCCCGCTTCTTCTTCCCGCGCCCGCCCACCCGCCTATCTGTATGCGTCAACACCCCAACGTCCAACCCGAGCCCATGCACCTGCCCACTCCGCTTCACCGCACACGTGGGACACCCCTTGACAAACTGCGCCGTCAGCTCCTTGGGCACCCACGAGTAATGCTCCCTTATTACCGCACACGTCTTGTCGCGCCCGCCGTGCCCCGCGCGGACGTGGCAATAGCAAAAGAGCTCGTAGAGCTGCTCCATGACCGCCACGGGCCGGTTTTCGTGTAGGACGACGGCGCTGTGGGCGAGGTCGTCGGTGGTGGATCGGCTGATGCCCATTGAGCGCTCGAGTTCGTCTGTGTCGTCGGCGTCCGGGTCCGGGCGCGGGTGCGATCCAAACACCGTGCTAGTGCCCATTGCTGTCCCCTTTCCCTTTCCCTTCTCCGTCTTACTCCCCGTCCCCGTCCCCGTCCCCGTCCCCGTCCCCGTCCCCGTCCCCGTCGCACCCGCCTGCGCCTCCCCCCACCACCCATTCCCACCCCGCACACTAGCAGGCCGACTCAACCTAAACATCTTGCGCACCCAGAACCGAAACTGCGGCGTCTCGACCGTACACGCCTCGGGCTGGTGCAGCACGTCCCAGATCTTGTCGAACATGGCCTGCGTGATGAGCGCCTTGTCGCGCTTGCGCGGGCTGAGGCTGAGCAGGTAGCTCGTTTCGATGCGTTTGTAGTCGGCGTAGGTCGGGAGGCCGGGGCGGTCTTGTGGAATGTCGGCGTCTCCGTCGGGGTTTTGGTCCGTGTCTGCGTCGACGTCAGGGGTCTGGATGGGCGAGGTGGGTGGAACGCTCGGAGAAAGGAGAGCGTGGACTAGCGGGCTTTCCAATTGCACAGGGCTGGCGGTTGACGAGCGGCGGTCATACGGCCGCGACAACGCCGCACGCGACACATGAGCGCGCAAACTTGCAGGCATCGCTCCGTTTTCGTTCGAGATAGGGATGTCGAGAGAAAGAAAAATGGGATGAATATGTAGATTGTGTACAGTAGAAAGATTAGACGAGTTGCTACGCTAGCTGTGAGGAAGAGAGATCTTCTCGACGCGCCCCCTGCGGCTGACCATCCACGCGGCATATCACGTGATGAAAATCAACCCCTGTCCCAATATATGAAGATGAAGTAAAGACAAATCGAGAGTGAGATCGTAAGAGCATGATCAGCATCCACCATTCAACTTGTTCTTGGGTACCGTCTGATTATATTGCGGGGATCCCCAACTAGTCAGGTTGAAGTTGGTGTACGCTTCTTTGTACCTGTTGGTCATCGCATCAACGCGTCCTGTCTTGTCCACGGGAGGAGAAAAAAAAGGGACGCACGCATCAATATAAGCAGCAGTAGGGAACTCGGGTGGGTCACACCCAATATTCTTCGCGCCCGCGGGCTGGTACACCCGAATATAATCGACCATCATCGTCGCAGGCAGCTGAATATCGGCAAAGTCGATACCACCAAAGTTGATCGAGAACCCGAGATTAGCGATGATATACTGTGTTGGAAATTCGAACTCGTCAACGCCTCGCCGTGGGAGAAAAGAGACGAGAAAGACTAACCATGGGTTCTTGAGGAATTGGCCGCGCACCGATTTCCGTGAGCGGATCTGGCGCCAGTCCACCCGACATCACCGTCCAGACGCGCTTGTCGTCGTTGATCCACGTAATGTACGCATTGTCGAACCCGGGGACGTACTCGAAGCCGTACACGCTGTAACACCCCTTGTCCAGCTCGTAACAGTCTTGATTGGTGAGACTCAAGGCACTCGTGGTTTGTTGAAACGCCCCTACACCACGTTAGTCCAGATCGTCCATCATGTCGAGGTGTACGCACCGCCGACGTAAGGATTGAGCACCGTGATATTCGGATCGTAGATGGCAAAGTTACCAGACGTGTTGAACCATTGATATGCAGCCTGTGTTACGCCGTCAATCACCGTACTACGAGAAACTGCAACAAGGCCCACATACATTGAACGGTGCCCACTGCGCAGATTGAGACACCTGCAAGTAATTCATCCTCAGAGAAGCGATCAAACCCGTGAGGACATGCACGAGACCTTGCCGGTACCATAATCCACAGTCGCTTCGAAAATATCAATTTCAGGTGCCGATCGACCCACGTAGGTACCGTCCTTGCGGACAGGACCAGGGTGAGATTCGCCAGGACATGTGCACGCCGACAAGCGTTGGCCCGGAAGGAAAGACTGCATGTCGCGTTTAGATAACCGCGGCAAGTAGCGAAGCATACGGCCTACCAAGACACCATTTTCGATTGGATCCCCGTTCTCAGTGGCAGCCAGAGGCCTCTTCTCTCCTGGGTACGTCTGGTTCGGTAGCGTGCCCACATCGCAGCTGTCATACGAGTATGGCCACTGGGGAGATATGATGCGCGCATGAGACAGAATCTTGACAGACGACCTACCAAGCCCTCCAAACTCGCACCAAAACCAGCACGTCCCAGATTCCCCATCGTCCATCTTGCCCGAGGTCAGACAGAGCCTAACCACACCGATTGGCACTCACATGGCAGGCCACAAACCACTAATCACATCGGTCAGCATGCTACTACAAGAGAAACACCGGACACGCACTGTACGTTGTTCGACCCTGGCAGGACGACAGAAGCTAGCAATACGTTAGGCAAACCACCCACTCGAATCGATGTACACGCACTCTCGATCAGACCACCCGTGAAGCAAAGCTTGTTCCTATCATCACGTCGCTCAACCCACGCCAGAACCAACATCGAGCCACGACACTTACCACGACTGAATCTACCGCATATACGCACCACGATCATCAGCGTGGATAATACGCAACGGCGACCACAACTCACCATGCCCGACTGGTATGACAAGTTGTGATTCGTCGCTGGATCCTGCTTGCTCAACGTGATCCTCAACGCCCCGTTCTTTGTCGTCACCGCCGCGGGATCGTACCACTCCAAATCGTTCTGTCAGCCCGACGGCCATCAGCCCACTCATTCCGCTACCTGTATCACGCGCACGCACCGTACCCCAATAGTGCAGACTTGGCGCCTCCCAATAGGGATCGTCACCCGGATAAAACGAGCGCCCCTCAGTGTTGAACTCGTCCGAAAACACGAGCTCAAGCGTGTCGCCAGACATGTACGACTGTTTGGTGTATGCGTCCTTGGGAGTATCGATGTCGATGAGGCTGCGGTTGCCGGGGATGACGGGGAGCTGGCCCGTCGCATTGATACCACCGAGATTGAAACCACCCTGTGTCGTCTGCTTGTGCGACATGAAATGACTTGCGAGCGGATAACCTGTCCAACGATCCATCAACGTCCACGTTACGCATACGCACAACGCCGCACGGACCTATGCTATAAAGACCGGGTCACGATCCAACCCATCGACGGAGGACACTCAGACGAGACGGGACTTACAAGAGAGCAATGCAACCCGCGGCGAGCAGAAAGAGACAGCCGAGATTGGCAATCCCGCGCGCGGTACAGATGGTCCCGCCTTGGTCGCTCTTCACATCCCGCTTCGGATCTGGATTGTGTAGGTAATCGTCTGGCTCGGGCGTTCCCATCGTCAACGCGGCCGAGCCCCATTCAGCCGGGTTGGGCTTGAGCGAGTACTTGTTTCGTCTTTCGTTCAGTGGTACCGCCACTACCGATGAGGCGCACGCGACATACCTTGTCAGACAGCGAGTTCTGGATGGCGACATGGTCAGCACGACGCGGACAAACGCGACAAAGTCGGACTCACGAGATACGGTGACGGACTGGGGGACCTGCAAAAGGTGGGTGAGTCTGGGATGCCCCGCTCCGCATAGTCGCTCGTGACAGAGGGCGACGGCGACCTGGAACGACCAAAGCCCGGACTCGGCGGAACCGCAAGGTTGGAGTTGGACGTGGATGCGATAGCACTGTATTCCCGCCTCGCCAGAGGAGTGCTCATGCCGTCGAACGAGACCAAGAAGGAAAAAAAAAGAGCGTGGAGGGGTTGGACGCGTGAAAAGTGTATAATAAACGAAAATGAGGAATGAATGGGGCCAAGTGAACTTGCATGCCAATGTAACGTAAAGACATCGTCTACGATACGCGAGCGCCGTCGTCAAACGCGACGACCGCGTCGCAGAGCGCGTCGGGCGTTGGCCTGGGCGCGACGACGTGCACCTGCATCGTCAGCATGTCCCGCAGAAAGGACGCCGTCGTCGGGCCAATCGCGGCGACGTTGAGCGTGTCGACGCGGAACACGTCACGCAACACCGGCGCGACGAACGCAGCCGCGGACGGTGCAAAGTACACGACCCAACCCCACTTGCCGTCGTCTGCCAGCGAAGGAATGAGACATGAGACGCGTCGAGCGGGGTGTTGACTCGCCTACCGGGGCCCGTGCCAACGCAGCCCCCAGATCGTCCCGGAACGTCGACGATCCCGTCGTGCCGTACACCTCGAGCGTCGCCAGCGCCACGCCTCCAGCGGCGAGCATCGACGGGAGCGTGTCCCGATTCTTGTCTCCCGTCAGATACAGCAACCGTCGCCCCTCACTCGAACCCTCCCTCAGGATGAACTCTGCAAGCCGCTCAGCCGTGCCCGCCTCTGCGCCTCCACGAACCCGGTTCTCCCCAGGCGCGAGATGTGCCACCGCCGGGAACGTCGTACGGATCTGCGACGCAGCTGCCGCCGTTGCGTCCCCAACGACGTAGAACGGGACCGTCCGCCAGTCCGCTGGGATGCGTGAGATCGTGCGTTCGTGCCATCGCTCTCGACACACCTTTCGTGTCCACTATCGACCGAATGGCCTCGCAC
>JBBPMA010000173.1:0-37239 GCA_038090075.1 Xanthoconium purpureum | reverse complement strand
ATTATGTTCAGTGTGTCCAGATACAGTATACCGGTACTAGAAAACTACGTACACCTATGGGCATACGACTCAGTACGCTCCTGTATGGTTGGCAAGGAAGGAAAAACTCACATTTGCAGGGCCGGGCAGGAAGCTACTTCCTACTAATATGGTGTCAGGATTGAATCGGCCTCACATTAAAATGCAGGCATACTGAGAACAGGAGGTCTGATGAATCATTTGCATTTAACACTCAAGAGATCTCTTGCAGTTATCAGACTCACGTAAATGAGATAAGGCCAAAATAACGAACCTATAACAATGTTTAGCATGCCGCACATGAAAATGTACCAGGAAGTTTGATACACACAAAAACGTAAAGTGTCGAAACCCAGGTCCATGGTTTGTTCTGCCATGTTGTGATGAACGTCAGTTTCAACAGGTTGCCAGATGGTTGTTCACTGACCCAAATGTATTCTATCTATAGATGGTTGTCAACGAGGAAACAGCGGCAGAGGGCATGTAGCACTTTACCTCATTTGAGAACACAAGGACTGACAACGTTGAAGTTGACAATCGTGTTGGAAGACAACCCATAGCTTACCGTAATCGTACCCGATGGCAGCAAGGAGAGAAACTACAAAAGGTTATGATGTTAATCTCTGACAGGTGAATGTTGGCGTACGGGTCAAGTAGTCATTTTGCTGAAGGTTAAGCAGCGCAGACTGCAGTGAGAAAGACATGGCCTGATGGGCATACAGAAAGAACAGATTCTTACTCCACTGTCCACGAGGGCAGACCTTTTATGAGAGAGCCGAACACGGCCAATGGTGTTACTGCGGACCGAGCTTCATCATGATCAATGATCATTATGGGCTTAACGCGGAAAGATGGTCAGACGAGCCTAGTCGTTACCAATACACTTGTCTACCATTGGCTTCGATGTCCGGTGTAGGCAACTGCAAAGCCAGATCAGGCAGTCGAGCAAAGGCCCTTTTGAGAGTGTCTGGATTAACTTCTTTCGAGGAATCAGGTTGAAGTCAGGTGGGTGCCACAGTGTTTCAGAGCGGGCACTAATGGTCAGATGAACAGCGACAAAGTGCCAGCAGGCATCATCGGACAGTCAAATGTGAATGATGAAAGTAGTGAATTGCGGTGGCGGGCAAGGCATCCCGTGGCTTGATAAGAACCTCTAAGTAAGGCAGCTATCTTAGAACAAGGACACTGGAATACTAGATGGGTTGGTGGTCCGTCAGTGCTGCTTATCTTTTCTACTTCTTTTCCATGTGGGAAGCGGCGGTTTTATACATACAACGAGTCCGCGGGTCAGGCATCCCTGTTATAGCCAAGGTTACTTCCACATCACCTTGAATCGTTAGCAGCGAGTCGATAGGCCCCGTTACCCAGACAGCTTACTGCGACCCAGCATACCACGCGCTGACGGAATGTATTTGGCCATGATGATCAAGATACACATGCGTACAGCCCGGAGTCCGTACATCGGATGTCTGAGGTGTCTTCTAAGTGATTGGATCGAAATGACCATCAGACAACTTTTACGTGGAGAAAAACAGCGATAAGTCAACTTCCTTTGTTTAGCAGGCGTCGGGCAAACCAGACATGGTCCAGGTGTGCTCAGTGCTCGCCTTTCGTGGCGCTACGGTCCACAGGGCACCATGCAAATCCGTTGAAGCCGCCGTTGCATGACCAGTGGTCAACCGCATTGTAAATAAGACGTCTATACTGTGCATAGGGCCAACCTCTGAGCATCTTTGGTCATGAACGTTTGAACGACCTTGAAGCTTGAATGACGATGATTCGGATCAAGGTTTGCAAAAATGATCACCGTGCGAAAAAGTCCGTGAACTTGAAAAGTACTCTGACGTGATCTAGTAACCGCCAGTCTCAACTTTCAAGGCCACTATGCTGATTCCAACAGTAGTGAAATAGTACTCTGTCATCTCGGCCAGCTTCCGCTGGGTACCTGGTATGTGAACTACGTCGCAGTGTCAGTTCATTGAGTCCGTCCTCATCTTTCTCCAGCATGAAGTCAGCTCCACTTCTCTCGATTGTCCTGTCGTTTGTAATCCCTGCGGATGTGATACCTACTACAGTCTCACAGGATATACCCAAAGGTGTGTGTTATAACGGAGTATGCGTTATACCTGAGGGAGTCGTCGGTAGTACCACCTCCAGATCCCTTTGTAGCGCCGCTCACGCAATGCAATGGACTCCTCGTCTGTTCCGTCTCCCATGGGAGAGCGGCTCTTGGGTGGTGAACGGGTCGCAAGCCTCATCCGCACACCTACGAGTGTGTTTTCGCTCTCCCTTTCCTTGAAACGCTTCAGGAAGTATGCGAATACCTTTGCGACGTACGAGCGTAACACGTGTTTGCGCCATCCATTTGATATGCGGCAGAGATCCTCCTCCGTTAGCTCGTCAGAACTCGCAAGCCGTGGAACCATCGAGCTTGGGGATCAACGCTTAGAATTGTGGTACGGTCCTAGCGCTCTAGGAACGTTATTTCAGGAGTTCACAGATGAGACATCTCGTATTGCGTCTGGATCGTCTTCCTGCTTTCTTCACCTTCGATAAGTGGACTTTTATACAGGCACTGTGACCTTGAATTTCTTGCTTCTTGAACCAGCGAGGCAGGCTTCATTTTTTTTGGTCTAATTGTTCCTGACGGGAAACGTGTGGACTGCATAGGACATCACGTGTACGACCCCTCCGAGTCGAGTGCATTACAAAACAGGGTCGTTCCCTTTATCGCAATGTACGGCTTGGGAGCGATCGAGGGAATCCAGTATGGTGACAGAGTTGACGTTGGTGGATACGAGGTAACCTTGTTATCTGGGCAAGAACGCTAGTCCTACCCACGACGTTCAAGAGAGCACGGGTGCATCTGCAGTCAGCAATACAGGTACGACGCTCATCCTTGGGCCAAAGGCGAACATAGATGGTTACTATTCGGACATTTCCGGTGCAAGGTGTAGGAGTGATGGCATGTGTACGGGTGTGTTGTTCTTTACGTCTGCGTGATATCGCTTACAGTTCCATTGCCCACGATCGATACGACGGCACCAACACCCGCATTCAGAGGGAGTAACTTTAAGGTGTCTCTTGAAACGTGGAACCTCGGTCCTATTGAGGAAGGATCGCCTGATTGCATCACTGGCTTGGGTATATTCGAAAGTATATTTCTCTCGATTGGTGTTGCTCTATTCAAGACTCATTCGGGTTCAGTGGCGTCGTCCATGGTCGTCAGCAATGTCTTCTTGTGGAATAATTTCGACCTTAGGGAAAGTCTCAAAGCTCAGTTTGCATGACTCGCTTGATCACCCTACCCCCCTTGTTTATCTTCATCTTCTTGCTGGATGGCGAGAATTTCGGAAACAAGATGTAAAATCAGAATGTTGTGGTTTCCTTGAATGTTGTCCACTAGGCCGACCAAGGGGTCCGCGGGAGAACGTCTCACAAGGCACTTGAATACGTACATACTGTATCAGCAAGGTACCAATGCAGCTCTCCGGTCAGGTTCAATTTACGACCAAACAGATCCTGACGATCTTTGCAGTGGCTGAAGTGCTAACGCTCAACTGATCAAACATTCTGCACCATGTACTACACTCATTCTTGGGTCAGAAGACGTCGTAGATGGCCACTTTTCGGGCATAGTCGACGTAAATTGTGGGAAAGATGGCACACTGCGGGTGCGTCGCGTCCTACGTCTATGTGGAACCACTTGATCGGACACATTGCAGTTCCGTATGCCACGATTAATACGACGGCGCCGACATACATTCGGAGGGGAGACTTGCACATGGAACCTCGGTCCTGTTAAGGAAGGGTCCACATATTGCATCGCTGGCTTGGGTATATCCAAAGGCATGTTTCTCTTGATGGGTGTTGCTTCTACTGAAGGTTCATTCACCTTCAGCGGCGTCGTTTGTAGTCGTCGGCGATGTCTTCTTGCGGGACGTATATTCTATTTTCGAATTTGGGGACGTTCCCCGAGTTCAGTTTGCGCAACTTATTTGATCAACCACCCTTGTTTTATTTTCGTCTTCGTGCTGGGTGAAGAGATGTTTGGAGAGTGGGTATTGAATACACGAGCCTTTCATCATTGCGAGTGTAAGGAAACACCTCTGCCTCGTAATGGGTGGCACAGGCTATATGCATGTTCGGTACGAGCAGTCTTCTAACCCATCTTGAGATGCAGTAACCTTGACCGTTGAATGCTGCGTTGGTCGTCCAAGTTGCCGTTGCGATCTGGCAGACATTCGACATTTGGCAACCGCCGCAACCTTTTGTTCCTGGCTTGCGCTACTGTGATCGGAATGTCCAAGACTCAAGCAGCGAATTGACATGTCGGGAAGATCTGGTCGAGGCTACCATGGACAACATCGTCCCCAAGGTGTTCAATCCAGCCATCCTGAGTCACAATCAAACCCCGTATTGTTTGCAAGCCCTTGACCCCATAATCGATCACGGTAACAGGATCCCAATAAATACCTTAGATCGTCACTACGGCAGTTTACCCGGAACCAAACGACAATAGTCTACCACAGTCATGGCGAAAAGTACCAGGTGGTGATCCGTGTCCACCTACACTAGCTGAGTCGTTCCAACGTCTCTTGGTACGTCTTCGATATCCTCCGGACCCTCGTTCTGCCCAGGATCCGCAAACACCATCGCCATCTCAACAGCACCGTGGCTGGACGTCAAACCGAACCCAGTGTCAATTCCTTCTCCACGTCTACACTGCACGTCACGCGCGTACAGCTCTCGGATGCTGATGATAAACCGAGGGGTGAGGGTGAACAGAGGCACAGCTTCCAGAATGTGCAACAGCATCATTCGCCACCCAGACCCTGGAAGCGTTCCTGAAGTACCCAATATGTTGATGATGTTAAACAGAAAGACGCTGACAAGAAGGTTGTTGTCAACTCGATTATTGGTCAAGTTTGAGATTTGAGACAGTGGAAAAGACAGACGGATGGATGCAGACGCACGCAAAGAAATAGAGGATCCCCTGCTCGACCATCAGCCTCATGTAGCGGTCGAGCTTCCATTGTTTTGTCACTCGGTAAATCTGAAACGACTGCCACATGAACTGGATGATAGCGAGAACGCACGCTCCACTAAGTATGATTTCTACGACGGCAGCCACTTTTGTCCAAATGTGTGTTTTAGGCTGGACAACACAGAACGAAAAGTCCAGTAGCTGGACGGTGGCCGCTGCAAGATATGAACGAAAAGATGGTGGGAAGCCGGTCAATGCGTCAATCTCATTAATTTTACTCAGCTAGCATGCTACGTACCCGATTCGTTCCTTTGATTGGTGTACATGATAGCAGCCAGGAGGATGCAAACCATCTGTAGAAAAAGCAATGTAAGGAGTGTGTTGAGGACCACTCTCGATCGATTGTACATCGCCCATACACGGAGGATCATGACGACTGTGATAACCACCAGAGTTTGCATGTTTTGGAAGGAAGCTACACAACTATGATAACTCACAGCTGACCGAACCAGAAAAGAGGAGGGAAGTCCATCCATTGAGGCTATCCATCAATTTACCTTCAAACCATGAATAAGGTAGCGAATGAAATATTTGAGTAAATGTGCTCACAACTGGATGATAAATGTCAGTGTGCCCAGATACAGTATACCAGTACTCAAAAACCACGTACACCTGTGTGTATACAACTCAGTACGCTCCTGTATGGTTGGAAAGGAAGGAAAAACTCACGTTTGCAGGGCCGGGCAGGAAGCTACTGCCTACTTGTGTGGTGTCAAGATTTAATCAGCCTCACATCGAAATGCACACATACTGAGAGCAGGAGGTCTGATGAATCATCTGTATTTAGCACTCAAGAGATCACTTGCGATTATCAGACTCACACGAATGTGATAAGACCAAAATAACGAACCTAACAACATTTAGCATGCCGCACATGAAAATGTACCGGGAAGTTTGATACACACAAACAGGTAATGTGTCGAAACCCAGGTCCATGGTTTGTTCTGCCACGTTATGATGAACGTCAGTTTCAACAGGTTTCCAGATGGTTGTTTGCTGACCCAAATGTATTCTATCTACAGATGGTCATCAATGAGGAAACTGCGGCAGGGGGCATGTAGCATTTTACCTCGTTTGAGAACACAAGGACTGACAACGTTGAAGTTGACAATGATGTTGGAAGACAACCCATAGCCTACCGTAATCGTACCCGACGGCAGTAAGGAGAGAAACTACAAAAGGTTATGATATTAATCTCTGACAGGTGAAGGTGTACTTACGGGTCAAGTAGTCATTTTGCTGGAGCTTAAGTAGCGCAGACTGCAGTGATAAAGACATGGTCCGATGGGCGTACGGAAAGAAGGAACTCTTACTCCACTATCCAGGGCAGACCACAATCTTTATAAGAGAACAGAACGCGATTAATGGTGTTAGCGCGGATAGAGCTTCATCATGATCAATAATCATTAAGGGCCTAAGATGATTAGGCGAGTCTAGCCGTTACCGATACACTTGTTTACGTGTTGGATTTGATGTCTGGTGTAGGCAACTGCAAAAGCCAGATCAGAAAGCTAAGCAAAGGCATTTTTGAGAGTGTCGGGACCAACTTCTTTCGAGGAGGAATCGGATTGAAGTCAGGTTCGTGGTGCTGCGCGGTGGTCCAGATGGTAAGATGGATGACGACAAAGTGGCGGGCATCACCGGACAGTCAAGTATGAATGATGAAACCAGTGAACCGCAGCAGCGGGCAAAGCATCCCGTGCCTTGATGATAAGAACTGCTAAGTAAGGCAGTAATCTTAGAACAAGGACGCCAAAATATTAAATGGGTTAGCGGTCTGTCAGTACCGCTTATCTCTTCCACTTTTCCATGCGGGGGGCGGCGACATTATACATATAACGGGTCCGCGGGTCAGGTGTTTTCGTTACAGGCAAGGTTACTTCCACATCGCCTGGAATCGTGAGTGGCAGTGGATCTGATAGTCTTCGTTAGCCCAACGGCTCACTGCGACCCAACATACCAAGCGCTTCAACATTCATCTCTCACTCTTAGATTGTTTGCGTTATTGTCGGTGCGGTCTATTTCATCTTGATCTGTACCGTGCACGCGGACATTAGGATGGGATGTACTTGGCCAGTTCGGAGTCCGTAGATCGGATGTGTGAGATGTTTGCTAAGTGATTGAGTCTGGACGACCTACAGACGACTTTTATGCGGAGAAAAGCAGTGGAGGGGCCGAGTTGACTTCCTTACCTGTTCAGCAGGCCTATGGCCTGGGGGTAAGGGCCGTAAGGCAAACCAGAAATGGTCCAGAGGTACTCAGTACTCAAGCGCCCAGCAGTCACAGGACACTGAGAGCAGGCTGATGCAAAAGAAATTTACTATAGTCTTTGGAGTACTTCAATGCAGCTGGAATGAGCGTGGTGGCCTTGAAACACTGGTAGATCGGTAAGATTCGGTACTTTGCTTGCCAAATCCTTTTCACGGACTTTTTCGCACGGTGAGCATCCTGCCAACGGCAATCAACCTGCACCATCGTTGGTCGTTCAAATGACCGAAAAGACTAGTAGGTTGACCCTACGCACAGTGTCGACGTCTTATTTGCATGATGCACCTGGATGTCTTCGCCCTTGTATGTCAATTCGCCCGCATGAAACGATTCTCATTTTCGTCGGTTGCGGCAAATTACTAGGCTCATGTTCAGATGTCGTAGTCACTCAGCGAACTTTCTACTCTACCATCCTGGTCAGGACTCAGCGCTGAGGGCTCTTCAAGAACAATGGTGGTGTCCTTTTCTCCAGCCAACTTGTCCATGACCATGCTCCGGGGAGGATCAACAGAATCTCTCGTATGATAACATCGCCCTCCCGGTGTTTGTTGGATTCCTTTGCAGAGTTGTTGGGAGGTTGTTCAAAGCATCTTCGGCAGAGCGCGAAGGTGAAGGTGGCCTCAATTCTTTGTCACCCCTCTCGGAGTTGTGATGCACCTACTATTATATGACCGACACCTCGATCGACTGGTCTTCCAGTCCGAATCTTGTAATACGGTCGGCTTGCCAGTGGTCCAACTCAAGAAGGTGCGGTCAGTGTCAAGTCCAAGTGCTGACACTGGAACAAAAACGGTCTGGTGAAGATTGAGCACCAGCGCGGGCGCTCGAATGGACATTGTCGAGGTGCCAGTGAGCAACAGAATAGACATGCTTGAGCGCTAGCCAGCTCCAGGGCATGGGATCTGATGAATATCACCTGTTTCTGGGTGGGATAACACCACGTTCAAGAACGAGACTCAATGTTATTCATCAAATCCCACCCGTTGATGGGGAATCTGCGCTGGAATGTTCTAGCACGGTGCTGCACGGGGGCGACAACGGGTAGGCCGAACAATCCCAAAGGGTTCCGACTGCCTGGATGGCCCGTGGGAGCTCCCTAAACAACACTGGAAGGATGTCGGTCGGGGTAGTGGTCAAGCCCCCTGACAAGAGCTTTCGCAGGCTCGAAACCGCTCCTCCCAACTCCTTATTCCCTCTGCGCTACCGTACAGACACTGATCCTCGGAGGAGGGTGCCTGACAAACGTAGCAATGGGAGTCGATGGCCCAGGCGTCCTCTCTCTCCCACCGACTATAAACAAGGTAGCGCGAAACGCTACCTGGTTTCTCCCAACTTGTGCCTGTTCCCGGGACAAAAAAGGTGATGGTATTTTGGCAAGTTGACTTGGACAAGCTCGCTAGTCCCACCCATGAAGTTCAAGAGAACGTGAAAGCGTCTGCGATCATCGATACCAGTATCACACTCATCCTTGGGCCAGAAGACGTCTTAGATGGCTACTTTTTGGGCATAGTTGACGCAAGTTGTGGGCAAGATGGCACATGTACGGGTGTCTCGCGTCCTACGTCTACGTGAAATGGCTTGGTTAGACACCTTGCAGTTCCATGCGCCACGAACAATACGACGGCGCCGACACTCACTCGGAGGGAGACTTTCAGGTGTCCCCTGAAACATGGAACCTCGGTCCTGTTAAGGAAGGGTCCTCAGATTGCATCGCTGGCTTGGGTATATCTAAAGGCATATTTCTCTCGATAGGTGTTACTTCTACTGAACGCACATTCGTGGTCAGCGGCGTCGTTCATGGTTATTGGCGATGTCTTCTTGCGGAATGTATATTCCATTTTCGGTTTGGGGGACGTTTCCCGAGTTCAGTTTGCGCAACTCGCTTGATCAACCACCCTTGATCTTCATCTTCGCGCCGGTTGGAGAGATGTTTGCAGACTGGATGTACTTGTTGTATTGAATACACGAGCCTTTCACCATTGCATGAAGTGTAACTTAGGCGGCGCCTCTGCCTCATAAAGGGCAGCATGGTCACGTTCGGTGTGAGCATAGTCTTCCAACCCATCTTGAGATGCAGTAACCCCAACTGATGACTGCTGCGTTGGTCGTCCGAGTTGCCGTTGCGGTCCGGCAGACATTCGAGGTTTGGCAACCACTGCCACCTTTTGTTTCTGGCTTGCGCTACTGTGACCGGAATGTTCAAGAGTCAGGCAGCGAAGTGAGATGTCGGGGAGACCTGGTCGAGGCTACCATGGACAGACATCGTCCCCAAGGTGTTCAATCCAGCCATCCTGAGTCACAATCAAACCCCGTATTGTTTGCAAGCCCTTGACCCCATGATCAATCACGGTAACAGGACCTCAATAAATACCTTAGATCGTCACTACGATAGTTTACCCGGAACCAAGCGACAATAGTCTACCACAGTCATGGCGAAAGGTACCAGGCGATTAGCTGAGTCGTTCTAACCTCGGTACCTCTTCGATATCCTCCAGACCCTCGTTCTGCCCTGGATCCGCAAACACGATCGTCGTCTCAACAGCACCGCGGCCGGACGTCAAACCGAACCCAGTGTCAATTCCTACGTCACGCGCGTACAGCTGTCGGATGCTGATGATAAATCGAGGGGTGAGGGTGAACAGAGGCACAACTTACAGAATGTGCAACAGCATCATTCGCCACCCAGACCCTGGAAGCGTTCCCGAAGTACCCAATATGTTAATGGTGCTAAACAACAAGATGCTGTGACAAGAAGGTTATTGTTAGCTCGATTATTGATCAAGTTCGAGG
Source organism: Xanthoconium purpureum (assembly GCA_038090075.1). Taxonomy (NCBI): domain Eukaryota; kingdom Fungi; phylum Basidiomycota; class Agaricomycetes; order Boletales; family Boletaceae; genus Xanthoconium; species Xanthoconium purpureum. The sequence goes on along the minus strand of JBBPMA010000173.1, from coordinate 27,116 downwards.
TTTGAGACAATGGAAAAGACAGACAGATGGATGCAGACGCACGAAAAGAAATAGAGGACCCCCTGCTCGGTCATCAGCTTCATGTAGCGGTTGAGTTTCCATTGTTTTGTCGCTCGGTACATCTGAAACGACCGCCACATGAATTGGATGATGGCGAGAACGCATGTTCCGCTAAGTATAATTTGTACGATGGCAGCCACTTTTGCCCAAATGTGTGTGTTGAGCTGGACAACACAGAATGAAAAGTCCAGTAGCTGGATGGTGGCCGCTGCAAGATATGAGCGGGATGGTGGTGGGAAGCCGGTTAATGCGTCAGTATCATTTACTCAGCTAGCATGCTACATACCCGATTCGTTCCTTTGACTGGTGTACATGATAGCAGCGAGGAGAATGGAAACCATCTGTAGAAAAAACAATGTATAGAGTGTGTTGAAGACCACTCTCGATCGATTGTACATCGCCCATATGCGAAGGATCATGACAACTGTAATTATCACCAGAGTTTGCATCTTTTGGAAGGGGACTATACAGCTATGATAACTCACAACTGACTGAACCAGAAAAGAGGAGCAAAGTCTATCTGTCGACGCTATCCAGCAATTTACCTTCAAACCATGAATAAGATAGAGAATGGAATATTTAATTAAAGTGCTCACAACTGGATGATAAATACCAATTATGTTCAGTGTGCCCAGATACAGTGTATCGGTACTAGAAAACTACGTACACCTGTGTGGATACAGCTCAGTACGCTCCTGTATGGTTGGAAAGGAAGGGAAAACTCACGTTTGCAGGGCCGGGCAGGAAGCTACTTCCTACTAATATGGTGTCAAGATTTAATCAGCCTCACATTAAAATGCACACATACTGAGAGCAGGAGGTCTGATGGATTATTTGCATTTAGCACTCAACAGATCTCTTGCGATTATTAGACTCACGTGAATGAAATAAGGCCAAAATAACGAACCTACAACAATGTTTAGCACGTCGCACCTGATAATGTACCGGGAAGTTTGATACGCACAAAAAGGTAGATTGTCGACACCCGCGACCACGGTTTGTTCTGCCATGTTATGATGAACGTCAGTTTCAAGTTTCCATATGGGTTGTTTGCTGACCCAAATGTATTCTATCTACAGATGGTCATCAATGAGGAAACCGGGGCGGAGGGTATGTAGTATTTTACCTCGTTTGAGAATGCAAGGACTGACAACGTTGAAGTCGACAATCATGTTGAAAGACAACTCGTAGCTTACTGTAATCGTACCCGACGGCAGTAAAAAGAGAAACTGTAAAATGTTATGATATTAACCTCTGACAGGTGAAGGTGTGCGTACGGGTCACGTAGTCATTCTGCTGGAGGTTAAGCAACGCAGACCGCAGTGATAAAGACATGGTTTGATGGGCGTACGGAAAGAACAAACTCTTGCTCCACTGTCCAGAGCAGACCACAATCTTTATAAGAGAACGCAACGCGATTAATGGTGTTAGCGCGGAGATCTTCATCATGATTAATAATCATTAAGGGCTTAAGATGATTGGGCGAGTCTAACCGTTACCAATACACTTGTTTACACGTTGGTTTTGATGTCCTGTGTAGGCAACTTCAAAAGCCAGATCAGCAAGCTAAGCAAAGGCATTTTTGACAGTGTCGGGATCAACCTCTTTCGAGGAGGAATCGGATTGAAGTCAGGTTCGTGGTGCTGCGCGGTGGTTCAGAGCGAGAGGTAAGATGAATGACGACAAAGTGGCGGGCATCACCGGACAGTCAAGTGTGAATGATGAAACCAGTGAACCGCAGTAGGGGGCAAGGCATCCCGTGCCTTGATGATAAGAACTGCTAAGTAAGGCAGCAATCTTAGAACAAGGACGCCAGAATATTAAACGGGTTAGCGGTCTGTCAGTACCGCTTATCTCTTCCACTTCTTTTCCATGTGGGAGGCGGCGACATTATACATATAACGGGTCCGCAGTTCAGGTATTCCCGTTACAGGCAAGGTTACTTCCACATCGCCTCGAATCGTAAGCAGTGGATCTGATAGTCTTCGTTAGCCCGACGGCTCAATGCGACCCAACATACCAGGCGCTTCAACATCCGCCCCTCACTCTTAGATTGTCTGGGTTATTGTCGGTGCGGTTTATTTCATTTTGATCTGTACTGTGCACGCGGATATTAGGATGGGATGTACATGGCCAGTTCGGAGTCTGTAGATCGGATGCCTGAAGTGTCTTAAGTGATTGAATCGGGAGGACCTACCGACGACTTTTTACGCGGAGAAAAGCAGTGATGGGGCCGAGTTGGCTTCCTTACCTGTTTAGCAGGCATAGGGGCTAGGGCAAACCAGAAATGGTCCAGACGTGCCCAGTACTCAAGCGCGCACCTTTCGTGGCACTACAGCCACAGGACTTTGAGAGCAGGCTGATGCAAAAAAAATTTACTTCAATGTTACTCATCAAATCCCGCCCATGGATGATGAGGGACAGGAATCTGTGCTGGTATCCCCCAGCACAGTGCTGCACGGGAGCGACAACGCGTAGGCCGAACAATCCGAAAGGGTTCGGACTGCCTGGTTGCCAGCCCGTGGGAGCATACCCGATAAGGTGCTAGCTTCCTGCGGAGATGAAGCCTTCTTCTCCCCACTAGTACTAGTAACCAGCCCGTTACGGATCGCGCACGCACACCCCTTGTGGTTACTGCGGGACACACGCCCTGCGAGGCGATTGCCGGGGAAGCAGCCACTGTCCATCTTGCCCACTCCCCAGCCGTCGCGGCTGGGAGCTCCCTACACAGCACTGGAAGGATGTTGGTTGGGGTAGCGGTCAAGCCCCCTGACGAGAGCTTTCGCAGGCTCGAAACCGCCCTTTTCGACTCCCTATCCCCCTCTGCGCTACCGTTCAGACCCCGATCCTCGGAGGAGGGTGTCTGACGGGTGCGGCAAGGGGACTCGATGGCCCAGGCGCCCTCTCTCTTACACACTGACTATGAACTAGGGTGCTTCGGTTCGCCCAATAATTTTTGGAGCACCTCAATACAGCTGGAATCAGCGTGGTGGCCTTGAAGCACTGGTAGATCAGTAGGTTCAAGTCTTTACTTGTCAAATCCAAGTTTTCACGGACTTTTTCGCACGGTGAGCATCCTGCCAACGGAGCCAACCTGCGCCATCGTTGGTCGTTCAAATGACCGAAAAGACTCTTAGATCGTTACCAAGCGGAAAAGCCACCCAAATCGCTGCGTGCAAGGACTACATCACAGCCATGGTGAAAGTACGAGGCGCTGGTCCATGTCCACCTATAACCGAATCGTTCTAACCTCCCTCGGTACGTCTTCGATATCCTCGTCCTGCCCGGCACCTGCAAACACCACCACTGTCTCGACAGCACCGCGGCCGGATGACGTCAAACCGAACCCGGTGTCAATTCCTTCTCCACGTCTATACTGTACATCGCGTGCATACAATTCTCGGATGCTGATGATGAATCGAGGGGCTAGAGTGAACACGGGCACGATTTCCAGGATGTTCAACAGCGTCACTCGCCACCCTTCCGCTGGAAGTGTTCCCGAGGCACCCAATATATCGATGATGTCGTACAGAAAGACGCTGAGAGGGGAAGGTAGCCGTTAGCTCGGTTCTTTTTTGGGTTTGCGAGGTTTCAGGACAGACGCACGCAACGAAATAGATGACCCCCTGTTCAGTCATCAGCTTCATGTACCTATTGAGCTGCCACTGTCTTGTCACTCGGTACATCTGAAATGACTGCCGCACAAATTGGACAATCGCGAGAATGCATGTTGTCCCACTAAGTACGATTTCCATGGTGGAAGCCACATTTGTCCAAACGAGCACCGGTGCGTTGTACTGGACAACACAGAATGAAAAGCCCTGTAGTAGCTGGATGGTTACCGCTGCGAGACGTGAGTGGGGTGGTGACGGATGTTAATCCCATTTACTTAGCTAGTATGCTACGTACCCGATTCATTCCTTTGATTGGTGTACATGATGGCAGCGAGGACCATAGAGATAATTTGCAGGGAAAGCAATCCAAGGAGTGTGTTGAGGACCACCTTCGATCGATTATACATCGCCCATATCCGGAGGATCATGACAACTGTAACCATCCGAATCACCAGAGTTTGCACTTTTTTGTAGGGATTCTACACAACAACTCACAACTGAGTGGACAAGAAAAGAGGGTGGAAGTCCATCCATTGACGCTATACATTATTTTACCTTGAAACCATGAATAGGATGGACAATGGAATCCTTGAATGTGCTCACAACTGGATGATAGATATCAGCTATGTGTGGTGTGCCCAGATAAATGGGTAAAAAGCTACGTACATCTGTACGCATACAACTCAGTACAGTCGCATGCGATCGGCGTGGAATGAAGGCTTGCCTTTGCAGGGCCGGGCAGGAAGCTACTTCCTACTGATACAGGGTCACGATTTAATCAACCTCGCATTGAAATGCAGGCATACGGAGGGCAGGAGGTCTGATGAATGATTTGGAGTTAGCATTCGAGGTAGCTCTTGCAAAAATCACTCACATGAAGGTAGCTAGACCGAAATATCGAACCTACGGTGATGCTTAACATGCGGCAGGTCATGACAATGTACTGGAAGTCTGATACGCACAAGAAGGTAAAGTGTCGACACCCAGGTCCATGGTTTGTTCTGTCATGCTGTGATGAACACGTCGAATTCAGGTCGACAAATGGCTGTTTGCTGACCCAAATGTATTCTATCTACAGACTATCAGTAAGGAAGCCGTGGTGGGGGGTATGTGGTATTTTACCTCATTGGAGAACGTAAGGACTGATAAAGTTGAAATGGAGAATCGTATTGGATGACAACCCATAGCTTACCGTAATCGTACCCGACGGCGGTGAGGAGAGAGACTACAAAAAGTTGTGACATTGATCCCTGGCAGGTGAGAATGGGCGTACGGGTCAAGTAGTCGTTTTGCTGGAGGTTAAGCAGTGCGGACTGCAGTGAGGCAGACATAGTCTGATGGGCGTATGGGAAGATGAAAATTTTGCTCTGCCGTTCGAAAGGGCAGACCACCATCCTTATAAGAGAGCGAGACACAACTTATGGTGTCGGCACTCATCGAGCTCCGTCATGATCAATCTGAGCGCAGCGCTGAAGTATGACGTTACCACATTAAGCAGCCGCACGGGTATACTCCCGGGTGGCAGCGCCCGTACGTGCCTGTGCCTGTACCCGCTGATACACCTGCACCCGAGACAAGGGTACGGGTATACCAGCGGGCATCGACATTAGATACCCGTACCGACACAAGTACCCGAGGTACCCGTGCAGTTGAGGGTGGGCGAGGGTGACAGCAAGGCCGAGGGCGAGACGCATGCGGGGAACTGAAGGCCATGGAGTCTCGGAGACATGGCATCACGGAATTGTTGATTGACCGAGGCAGACAGACATAGAGTGAGCTCGCAGGGATATAGCACACGGATGCATACCCTGTTTGAAACTGAAGTACTGACGCCCAGAAGTAATAGGCAAAAAGATATAAAAGGGCGACTGAGAGCGCTCCAGTTCTTCACAAATATCCGTACCATTAGTAGAGCAGTAGATACAAACACGTACATACAAAAGTGTATGATGTGCTTAAGACACTAGTTTGAGGCTAATGTGTGTCAATTTGGCAGATAGTCTTTGCTGTGAGTTTGTCGTTCAGAGTCACGGGCCGTGTGGTCCATGTGCTCCCGTCCATGCCATGAAGTCGTTGTCCCGGCAAGCGGCAAGTGCCACTTTTCGACATGAAACGGCAACGGACGAGACTAGGCTCGCGTGCCTTGTTTGGAATGCGGTAGATGTCGGCATACTCCGCTGCGGCAGTGACATCTCGGCGAGATCGACGCATCTTAGTTTCCAAGGGGGTTCCCGGGTTTTAATTGCGAAGACAAACCGGAAAGACAACTTGGGCCATGTCCTACTCCACTCTCCAACATCCCGTATTCCCCTTCCCCGTATTCCAAACAGCCCAACGAATCACACAACCCCCCTCGAGCTCTGCGCCACTGGCAGCACCGACGTCGTTCAAGCCGCCCGCCCACAAACATGCACACCACTTGCACTCTATTCCCCCACGCGAAAAGTCCACGAGGACTCTTATTATCGACCATATGCTCTGGGTACACGCCCGCACGAGGTTCGCCCAGGCTCGCGCAGAACTCGGCATGACAGACCGCACGGGTGGCCCCTCCTCGCCCCATTTCCGCTTCCGGGAACGTCCAGAGCAGTACGATGAAGAAGACGAGGCCCCAAGCGATGGCGAGGACGTCGATCAGCTAAAAGCCAGAACAGCAGGAAACGGGGACACCCAACACGAAGATGACGACACCAGAATGCAAAAGCAAGACTTCGCGCTGGCAAGGAGCCTCAGATTGCGCGCTATTGCTCTCGAAAAGGTCGTCTCTTCCATGCTCGACCAGCCCCCACCCCTCGACCTCGTTCCGTCCATCGGCGAGGAAACGCAATCACCTCCGGGCTCGCCAAAGCGCCGTGAATCTCAAGCGCCGTCGAAAGCGTCCCACCCACATACATTGCCAAATGGCGTCCGTCTCCGTCTTGCTCTTGGTACGGTCGTCAACGATCTATTCGCTCGCCAAGCACCTATAGCGCCATATCGACACCACCACCACCCGCCACCGATCGTCGTTTCCAACTCTCTTTCGGAAAAGGAATCCACAGAGTCTCTGTCCTCAGATAACTCTCCTGTGATCCAGAACACCTCACCACATCCCTCCATCACCACAAGTCACTCGTCCGGAGTATTTACTGGCGTGCTCCCGCCATCGCTCATCGTGCTTGCATCCATATCTGGAGCATCCGGGGGACAACAATACTCATTTTCTTCGGCCTCTGGGGTGCAAGGGCAACTGATCGTCGTATGTTTCCATTTCTTGTACTCTTACAAACAACTAACACTCTACCGAAGCAACCGGGATCTCAAGTCATTTGGAACGACAGAGTTCATGCCCTCTACATGCAGGGCACAGACCCCTCGACTGCAAACTCCCCGCCTGCTTTGCGTTGCCCAAGGCATCTGCATACCGGATGCGAGATCTGTGTCGAAGCGAGGCAGTTTGTGAAAACACCAGGTGGACCAGCAAAGGGAAGAGCTAGTGCGTGGGGAGGCGAGATAACCTCACGTCCTCCCCAAATTGGGACAGGACAGAGCATGGGCGGCAGCGGTGGCGGCGTCACTGGTTGGCAAGATGGTAGTGGTATCGGTTCGGGGCTTGCTCATCCCGGGCCAAACGGGAGCGTTTTGCGTAGAAAGTCCAAATGGTTCCAAACGGATGCAGAAGACTCTCCCTATGCGGGTTCAGGCGCTGGAAATACACGCCTTTCAGAACTGATACCTCGATTCCTACGCTTGTCAGCACTTGTCGCGATGGAGCTGGGTCAAGAACTTGGGGATGACGAGTATGAACGCGATTTTCAGGTAGAGAGGTTACTATCTTCATCTCCGGTTCCCACCCAGCCCCCGCTGCACGCTCGGAAAGCGCGATCGGAGAGCGAGGCGAGTCCACTACGGCCATCCAGAGAGTGGTACATGGTGTTTGCGGGACTTCTTACTCGAGCTGCTTTGGAAGGGTACCTCACAGGTGACTGGAGGGGACCTGACGCCGCTTCCTGTCTACTTTCTGTCGGACTGGGGGTGTTGGACGATTCGTGCCCCATCGATGAAGACGAGGCAGACTCGACATTCGAGTGGTTTGACCCAGACGGCCTTCCGACGTTAAAAGAAGCAGCACAAATCATGTTCCCATCAATAAACGCCATGGCCAATGGCGTCACACCCCACAGAGAGAGTGCAGAGGCCGAGTTTGCGACTGAAATGAAGGAGCGATTGTTGAGGGTAGGTGTTTCTACGTAGCGTCGACGTGGGCTCGGATTCATAACTGGACCCTAGTTTCACGCCATTCCATCTCTGACCCCCGATCTATCGACGCATATGGAAGATTTGGCATGGCATTTCCCCGCTGAGCCAGTAGAACGAGCTACTCTGCGTTTCTGTGAGGCTATCGCGCGGTGGCGGGGGAAACCGGAACTAGAAACTGCAAGTGTCATTCCGTGGTACATAATGAGGTTTCATATCTGACGTACGCAATCTAGTACAAAAAGAGATCCAAAGATCCCACCACACCCGCCATGACGATCGAGTCGCTCGTTCATTCCAACCCTACCAGTCCTACCTCTGGTGCCTTTTCCACGCAACCAAGTCTACCCAAGGCCAAGAGACCCCTGATCGAGCAATATTTCATCGTTCCTCAACCACTCACTGTACGCAAGCGCAGGCGCTCAGGAGATGAAGGGGACCGTTTTACTAAAAGGGTGCCCGGTGGCGTGCCGGTTTCTGTGGTGTCGTCTCATACGTGACCATGTCTTGGATGCATCGTTATACGCTCACCACCATCTTTGTACAGTATCGTTATCGATTGTTTATCTTTATTGTGGTGCTGCATCCTGGATGTCTCGCTTTTCGTGTTGCCCTTTGAATGCTACTGGGGACGGTGTGCTATGGAAGGTGACGGAAGCGCGCTTTAATGTCTCACCTCTTTCCGCGTCGTTGCCTGTGCTAACCTCGGTAAGGTGAAACATGGCGAATGATGCCCTCTTCTCTCTCGTCATGTCTCTTTGCTATATAGACCTCCCTGGGCCATGGTATGCCCCTGGTTCAAGCCGCTCGTACTCACCATGTCCCTCCTTGCTACAGCGATCCCCATAGCGTTGCCGTGGTCGAGGCCACTCCCGCTCGCCAACATATTTAACCTCACCGCCGTCATCCCAGTCTTGATCCTAGCCGTCTTTTCGGTGAGGAACTACATCAAGAAGCGAAGAGAGAACCCGGCGGGGTTACCGTACCCCCCCGGTCCGCGCCGCCTCCCGATCGTCGGGAACTTGTTCGGGATCAAGGATCTGGGGGCACAGTGGTTGACGTATGCCGAGTGGAGCAAGAAGTATGGTGCGTGTTCCCGTCACTTTCGGTGTTTCTGTCGATGGTCACACGGTGCCGAACACTCACGTGCGCATTAGGTGATCTACTGTACCTCGAGATCCTCGGGCAAAAGATTTTGGTGATCAATTCTGAAAAGATCGCGGAAGAGTTGTTGGATAAGCGCTCGCAGACATACTCGGATCGACCGCAGGTGCCGATGGTTACCTTGTAAGTCCGAGCAAACCGAGTCGAGCGTGTCCCGGGAACGTGGGCTAACCACCCCGACATAGGATGGGATGGGAGTTCAACGTGGGCTTCATCCCCTACGGCGCGTACTGGCGTAAACACCGCAAGGCGATGCACCAAGCGCTCAACCAGACCGCGATGCTGAATTACCGGGATATCCAGCTGGACAGAGTGCATCAGCTCGTCAAGAACATTGCACACGTGCCCGAGGATATGGAGGCGCATCTTCGGACGTGAGCATCGCGCGCGTCGTGTCTCGTTCGGCCTTTCCGCTGACAGCACCTGGATAGGTTTACGGCGTCGACGATCATGACGGTCGTGTATGGGTACAAGATGGCGCCGAGGAATGATTTGTTCGCGTCGATCGCGGATCGCGCGAGCGAGATGTTGACGAACTGTTTTTTCCCCGGTGCAGCGCTCGTCAACACCTTCCCCGTCCGTGCGTCGCGTTCCCGTTCCCGTTCCCGTTCCCTCTCCTTCTCTTCTCCGAAACGCTGACGCGCATCCCGCCCACAGTGCAACACCTCCCCGAGTGGTTCCCCGGAGCAGGCTTCAAACGCTACGCCAAGATATGTCGCAAGCTAACGCGCCAGCTGCGCGACTTGCCGTTTGATTTCGTGAAAAAACAGATGGCGGAGGGGATTGCGCCGCATTCGATGGTGGCGGAGATGATCGAGAGGAATGAGGAGGAGGTGGTGATCAAGTCTGTTGCGGGGACGACGTATGCAGGTGCGTATGGGTATTATGGCTTCGTGTTTGATCGTTTCGACTGAGCACGTTGGGTTTTTTGCAGCTGCTGTCGAAACGGTGAGCTAGCGAACGCATTCGTTTTCAGTGACGGTGACGGTGATCGTCTGACGACCGATCATGATCACAGTCCTCTTCGGCACTCTCGGCGTTTATGATGGCCATGGTCATGTTCCCAGATGTCCAGAAGAAAGCACAGGCCGAGATCGATCGGATCACTGGTGGAACCCGAATGCCCCACTTCTCCGATCGTCCGGAGATGGTGTACCTCGAGGCGACGTACCGGGAGGTGCTCCGGTGGTGTCAGGTCACGCCGCTCGGTATGGATTTTTTGTGATTGCGTTGTGTTTTTGGTGTCGATGGGCTGACGGCTTCCTTTGCCACTTACCTGTAGGCGTGCCGCATTACACTGCAGGACATGACGTGTATAAAGGGTATTTCATCCCCAAAGGTACGGGAACGTCACGTTTGCTCGTATGCACGGCGGCTCATGCGAACCTTGTTCTAGACACGATCGTGTTTGCAAACATTTGGTGCGTCGTGGCATGTGCGCGCTGCGTAAAGAGGAGCTAAACGTGAACGTGGGGTTGCGCCAGGTCGATGACGCATAACGAGAAAAAGTACCCCGATCCGATGCGGTTCATGCCAGAGAGGTTCATGGACGCCAACGGACGGCTCACGGACGACATTGGGGAGCAGCAGTACGGGTTTGGTCGGAGGTGCGTTTGTCGACGTGCCATGCTGAAATAAAACGGTCACGGCGTGGTACTGATGCGGATCATAGGATTTGTGTGGGCAAGTACCTGGCAGAGGCGGCCGTTTGGATCGCCATGGTGTCCGTCTTGGCGGTGTTCAATGTGAACAAGGCAAAGGATGCACAGGGACGGGAGGTGGATGTGGTGCCGCAGTTTACGCCGGGCGTGATCATGTAGGTGTTTTTGGTGTCTTTTGGAAGGGTATGACTTGACTGACGAGTTGTGTGTGTGATGCACAGTCACCCGAAGCCGTACCCTTTCTCGATTAGCCCGAGGTCCCCGCATGCGGTCCAACTTATTCAGCAACTCGAGGTGGACGAATAAGGTACCCCTCCACCAATCAGGGTTGATGTATAACACACTGCAATGTAGTAAATAGAATATGGTGTATGTAGCCACGGGTCGTCACTGCCTTCCTACCTTGACCTGGATTTGGCGAATTACCTACTATTTAGGCGTATAAAACTCGTGATATGACAACAAAGGCAGACCAGCTGTTCGAGATACAACATGTGATGAGTCCAGTACAAAGTGTACGCTAAATTAGTCCACGTCGATGTAATGTGATGCACAATAAGATAGTCGTTCGGTGGCATGAAGGTTCGTGGCTGTTATGGACAACGTAAAGACATAAAAAGGTCCGCGTTAGGCGTTAGACTATACAGCACAGTCATATCCTGAGCCAGAGCACATCAGCCGCGAGATCCGGCGTAGGTGGCGCACGACGACTCACCATCTGGGCTGAATCTTTCGTTCTGGGTAAAGATGCATCATGATCTGATCTGTGATGTACTCTGCCTCGACCTGAGAAGGCGGTCTGTGGGGGGCGTAGGATGGATATCTCGGTGGGAGCTGTGGCGGTCGCCCGACGTCGCTCGGTCGCGGTGCACGCGAGACATGACTCGAGCGATGTGAAGCGCCGTACGCGGGGCGCTTCCTCTCGTCCACCGCGACGTACTCGGGGTCTCTCCCCCTCCTCCGCGCGTTCGGATCAGGTCTGCGCACTTCGGATATGGTGCGCTTCCGTTGTTCCTCCTCCGCGGCGCGGCGTGCCATGGCGAGTTCCTTGAGATAGCGTTCCGTTTCTTGGGCGCGGGAGGAAGAGATCTTGTACGTGCCTTCGCAGTAAAAGCCGCCGGGGACGCCACGGCATTGGTAGACGCCTTTGACGGTGTGGGGGTTGTTTGGGAAGATGCAGTCGCGCTGGGAGCATTTGTTATGGTAGGGCGAGGGCCAGCCGGGTGGGAGGGTCGTTGGCTTTGGCTTTCTGGAAACTAGAGGATGGGTGTTAGTGTTAGACGGAGATAGGGTGGGTGACGGCGGAGAAAAGGGTACGCACAGAAGATCATGTTCGGTTCGTTAGGGCGGGAGGGAAGTTCTGGCTAGGAAGGAGGGGTGGTGCGTGTGCTTATACCTCTTTTCTTATTATGAAAGGGACGAGTCAGCATGGGGGCGCGCGGCTGGGCATGCAGTAAAATCGTGTCCCGTATGATGAGGTCAAATGCAGTGCTAGGGGGAGGGAGCATCGCCGCAGTCTCGGTTGGTGCCCATTCAAAGTGCGTCTGATCCGGTTCGGGGAAAAGGACGACTGGAATGGTCTACGACGTTCGGGCGTCGGTCTTGTGGTACGACTGACCCTATTGCAAGGGCCGAGGGATGGTAAATGGTACATCCACCGAGGGAAATCGGAAGCTCACTAATGAATGACTTGCTTGAATTGGGCAGCACGTCGGCTGAGGAGGCGAGATTAGTACATAATAAATAAGCTGCGAAGTGGCGCTTTGTGAACTGCGTTGGCTGCTCACACATCCGCTGACATCTTTGTACATGTCAGCGCCGACGACGTTGTGCCGTCGGGCTTGGTCATGGTCATGACTGCGGCATAAGGTGCATTTTGGCTTGCACGTCGAGATGGAAGAGGCAATTAGTTAATAGCTAAGAGATTGGATCCTCGAGGAGGACACGAGGTGACCGATGTGATTTGCCCAAGATGTTCCAAACGTGAAACGGTCTGGTAACCGAATAAGGAGTTGAGTCGGTCCGATTCCTTGGCTTATTCATGTGGCTGGGAAATCAACAAACTCGTGTTTCACTTCTTTCAATGGCACAAAAGCGAAAAGCAGTCGACGCAGAGTCGGAAGATCCGCCTGCACGGGGACGACCATCTGGTATCACTCTGGCCTACCCAAGCCTTTCGCATGCACCCCCAAAGCCGCCACCCTTTCAACAGCCAACCCAGTTGCTCACTTTCTCGTACACCCCAGATCACGTTCTCGAGTTCAACGACTCTGCACTGCGTTATTATGTCGACCCTCCTCGTGGCGCTGACCTTGGATACGGGTACGATAGGTGGATTAGGCGACCCGACGAACGCGGTCGATTGGATGCGCTCTTGCAGGCATGGTCGCGGTTCAAGAAGAGCTTGTGCGAGGGGTCCCAATCCAAACCACCTGACATCCATGTCGTGAGTTGGAGAGGTATCATGACCAAGTGAGATCCGTTGTTCACTATTCGCAGTTCAATGTGGTTGTTCATGCTGGTTTCACCTATTCTTGTGAGAGAGGATACTCCTAGCACCTTATGAAGAAAGAGACGGGTGGGAACTCAACGTCATGCGCGTTGACGGGACCTTGTACTTTGAAGAACACTTGAGCGATGCAAAGCTCAGAGAGAAGTAGGAGGCTTCCTTTTCGGCGTCGCGTGATGCTCATGACGTCTTTAGGAACGAGATGGAGCCTCGCCAACGACGCCAGACGTACTATGGTTACGCATTCGAGTCTTACTGCACCACATCGACCCCAGGGCGTCGAGACGACGCCTCGTCGCGTGTTCCAGGCTGGGGCGGGGACGTCAATACTAATGTCCAGTGGTGCAGCGTTGTCAAGACCAAGCTGGGCGACCGCAGGATCGTTATAGGAGGAGAGGTTGACTGTGTTCGTGGTATGTTCAGCGAACCACACTGTCTTGTGGGTACTAAGGAGTGATGCAGGAAAATACTCTGGAAACACGGCAAACTTTGTCGAGTTGAAAACGTCCCTAACTATCCGAGGGGCTGCAGACGTGGCCAGATTTGAGAAGTATGCTCCCATCAATCCATCTCGCGGAACAAATCACTCAGTTCGGCATAGAAAACTCCTCAAATTTTATCTACAATCATTCCTTCTGGGGGTGCCAGTGAGTTAATCCGGAGTCCTGTTACAGCATGGTAATCATTGATTGTGGGGTAGGAAATTGTCGTTGGTTTTCGTAAGCCATCTGGGCAACTGGTGACAACGCAGTCGTTCCGGACCGTCGAGATACCCCGATCCGTCCGTGGCAAAGCAGGAGCTTGGGATCCCCTCATCTGCCTAGATTGGGGAGACAAGTTCTTGTCCTTTTTGCACGACACGCTGCCCATGGACACGGAAAAGGATGTTTGGCGCGTCACGTTCACGCCCAAGGTAGGCATCAGCGTGGTCATGTTGGACGCTTTAGGGGTGGAAGACGTCATGGGCGGTGATGATCGCGTCGGATTCTTGCCACGATGGTACTGGAATGAGATGGGAGCCACCGCCGACGGATCGGGATACGCGTCTGCCCGTCGCGGTGCAAGCTCACAAAAACAGGCCGCCTGCGCGAGTAACGTTCCCTCGGGATGACCGAAAGGAGTCATCTGATATTGTCCCTTGTGGGCTGTTACCACCCTCGCCAATCTATATCTGACCGTATGAACCCGTACGTTCCGCGTGAACTTCGGAAGCTGTTACTGCTCTGATTAGTCGGACTTGCCTGTGATGCTTCGGGCTATCCGGCACCCATCAGCCGGTTGTTTCAGGCCAGCTCAGCAGAGTGTGTTCCGGGAACATTCGACGCGACCCTCGCTGGTAAGACACGCAGGAGAACGGCGACCTTGTGTTCTCGTCGCGTTTTCATAATTGCGCAGTAGGATATTTTACATGCGGAGAAATCGGAACGTTCTGGGTATAAAAAGCGTGGGAATTATGATGAATAAGACGAGCGCGTCGTCGCGTGTGGCTGCTCCCTAACGCGCTCCTCACCATTTCACACAGCGGCCAGCGCATCCTCATCGTCGTCCACAACAGCGACGAAACCCGCCCCTCGTCGCTCTTAACAGCGTCGGTTGTATATTCTATACTACCTGTACTTATACCAGCCACATTCACCTCACGACGCGCGCCAATGGTCACCCCCTCGTCCTCCGTGACCTCCTCGTCGCCCCCCATGGCGTACGCACAACCCCACAGCCCGTCCCTTTCAACGGATATGGATCCCTCGGAGAGGGAAGACAGAGACAAAGCCATACGAAAGTTTTTGGCCAGTGCCGAAGTCTCCGTGGTAAGTCCCGTGTTCACTGGCAACCGCGAGACGCGTTGGCGTCCCAGCCAGCCGCGCCTCCAGTCCTGCCACCACCTCCCAGAGACGCTGGTGTGCCCCTCGATGCGCTGCTCGCCTTCGCCGTGCGCTCGTGTCGTGACCAATTCGTATGACGCATGCTAACGTCCCCTGTCTCACCTCTCCAGGTAGTCCGTGGTCTCCGCGCCCGCTTGTCATATGCCTCCTACAAGGCTGCTCATAACATTCCTCACATCTCGCTTAATGATTTAGAGGCCAAAACTCGTGCCATGTCTGTTGCCCCCACTCGCTTGGTCGGCACCAAGCGCAAGGCTGCTGGGGGCAACACTTATTATAATAACCCTGCCACACAAGCCAGCCCGACACGCAGGGGTGGTCACGTTCCCTCTCCAGCTGCATCCGCGTCATCGACGATTCCTCCCTCGCGTTCTCATCATTATCCCACGGGAACTTCATCTCACTCGAATCCGCCCCAGAGTCTCTACACCGCCCTTCTCGGACCACCTCCGCTCAAGCAAGCACGCACAGTACACAATTCAGCTGATCCTCCCGTACGAGCGCCCTCGCGTTCAACGGCCGGATCTCGTGCACGCTCAGGGCATCGGGGAACCGACTCGGCACATGTAGTGCGCAGTATTGCGGAGAGCACGCGCTCTCAGTCGCGTAGCCGAAAGGAAGAGGCTTCTCGCGCCAGGGCAAAGAGTGGCAAGGGAAAACAGAAACAGTCCGCGGAGGAAGCAGCCGATGTGGAGAGAAAGGCTGTGGCCACGCTCACGTCCCTCCTTCAATCACGTCCATCAATCGCTAGCGCGTCATCACCTCGTTCCTCCCTGTCAGCTGGTTCCGAAGGCTCGTTCCACTCACTCTCGCACTATGCTCAGAGTTCGGCGCGAACAACGACAGCCCCTTCGTCGTTGTTGCCGTCAACCGAGTCATCCTTCTCCATCCCAACTGTCACGAGGGCCACCACACCGCCACGAGCACATAATGAGAGCATATATTCTACGCCACGCGCGGATGACGAGGAAGCAGCTAACCTGATGCTGTATCTTCACACGTCCCCATCCCCCGCACGCCCCACGACGACACGAGATAGAGATGTGAAGGACTTGGCCGCGTTCCGGGCGTTGGGTGGGGGTGGGTCGCTCCGCGAAAAGGGCAGGGTGCTCTTCTCTGGTGGTGACGATGGGAGAAGTCCATTGCGGAGCGAAAGCAGCCTCACTATTGACACCTTACCGGGGAGTCAAAACTCCCAGACCTGCCAACCACACCTCGATACCGTAAGCAACAGCACAGGCTCTCTGGCACCCGCTGCCCCGATGGAGCCAACTGTGGTTCCACCAACTCCCGTGCCTGACGCTGGTCCCACGTCATCCCAACTACTTCCGGCTCCTCTATCACCTTCAGGGCAAACAGACTCTGTATTCTCCCAACCGCAGGCCCCGCCGACTCCAGGTAGCGTCCCATTTAATTTGAACGAATTTATCAACGTCTCTCCTTCGCCCGCAACGTCTACCGTACCACGTTCCGCGATCTCATTGAAGTCGGGATTGGGCGCAAACCTACGCACAGACTTGGGACGGAAACTTTTTGAAGAAGAACAACACCGTCATCAACATCCAACAGCCCCATATAACCACGCTGATGGACTACGGCACGACAAGCACGGAAGTAGTCTGGGGGCAAGCATCGACCTCTCGACCCGCTAATCCTGCACCACCTATTTTTAGGATCTACCTCGCAATTCATACATACGCGGAAGAAATGTTGTATCAACTACATCTGTATCAACCTGGACGGCGGCGGCAATATCTATTCAGTTGTCTTCATATGTCGCACCAATGCATGGAGCTAGTCGACCCCATGCGCATGAATTACGAATGTTTTTGGAACGGGAATCCTCACGTATCGCTATTTATTTAATCTCGACGACATGTTCGTCTAGTTTTCTATCCTTATCCCGGCTTTCGCGCTTTTTGATTTCTCGTGCAGGTTGGCACACTCTGACGGCTCTTTTTGAACGGCCATTCCTTTTGAACGATCTCTAACGTTATGCAGCGTGACTTCCTATCGTTGGCATGGAAGCGCGCTCGATGATCTTGATTACTCTTTTTCTTTTTCTCTTCGCTGTTTTTAATACGACCTCTTCCTCGACCTGCTTGGCCAGGCTGTGTTGTCCATCTCTCCGTCGGTTTCAATGATGTACTCATAATTTCTTTCATCAATTCAAGATACTTTTTCCTTTCTTTTGGTGAGAGTTGGCTAACTTGTGTTGATACTTCCAGACGAACACGATCTACGCGACAACGACTTGTGTACCGGAAGCTTCCTGACACGGATGTACGTATGCCATGGGCGTTTCTTTCACCTTTTCGGATGCGGTCGCATGACCGCCACCAACCACATGACCGTGCGCTTGATGCCCACGATCACTCTGTGGTCCTTGTGGGCAGATACGGTCACGAGCTCCCGTCTGGTCCCTTTTAGGGTATGGAAGTGACATGCGGGATTGTCTGGGCAGGCGATGTGAGGCTGTACCCCGTGCGGGTGGCATGTATGTTATCTCGCCCGTCTTATCTGCGTGGTGTGTTCTGACATCATGGCGCAGTTCTTCGATAGGTGGTTTCTATTTACGACAGGGTCTGGCCTTTGATCGATGTCCCACTCTTCCATTTCTGCTATAAGTGGTATGGGGGATTGGAAGGGTGCGACGCGTTGGTATGACCAACTCGTCTCCGTCCACGCGAACGCGACTGTCACTTCGGAAGCACCGACTCTTAACGCACACAATATGACCGCGCGTTTGATGCTCATTTCTGGTGACAGGGTTGGTTTGTGTCGCAAGGGACTGCGCGCGGTGCGAGCTGTATGTTCGTTGCGTTTTTTTCGTCCGTATGGTGCATGGGGTATTCTGACGTCATGGCATAGTTCTTTTCATAGGGCCCGAGCCTATGCTTACATTTACGACACGTCAGTGGTATGTCCGCCGATAAGCAGGTTTACTTGATAGGTCGAGTCTCCGTTTCGGTACAGGGAATCAGAACGGTGCTACAAGAGTAGCTCTCGACAACGCCGTCCTCCCACTCTGCACTTCTATCTCGCTCCCTTCTCTTATGAGTGGGCGTTTGCTTGACTGTGGTGCGTGATCCGAGTGTTCATCTCGTCTCGACGAATGTTTTATGCCCGCAGCGTCCAGCTGACCCGATCTCACCTCTGCTGACAAAACTATCCAAACTCGCCTGGTTGTGCGCTTCTCGCTTGCTCGCTCTCACTTCTGAATGGGCGTTGCAATTTTACTTGACCGTGGTGCGTGATGCTGGTGTTCATCTGTTTAACTCGTCCCTGAATGGTCTATCCTGTGGGACTCAGGAGGCCAGCTGACCCAATCAAGACTCTGATGTGTCATCTTATCGCGCGCGCAATCTCCGTTCTTGCGGACACCCTTTGGATGGTTCTCATTGCCGACCTTGCTGGGACTCCACTTTCGCATCATACGCTGCTTCGTGGTCGTCGTCTGGTTCTGGGGATCTCTGCGAAGAAGTTCGGCGCGAAGGGGCAGCCGGCATTGGTGACTGCGGGGATTATACTTACGAGGATGTCTCACGTGAGATAACTGGGATCATCTGGCGACGCCGCATGCCTAACGCATGTTCCGCTGTAAGAGGACCCCCGGAAACCCGAAGAAAAAAAGTCTCAACTTTCGTCGTCGGATGGTTCGGGATGCAACCGCACCTCGCTGCCGCGTGTTATCAACATGTCCACTGCCCTCCAGGTCCCCCGGAAACCCCTCGCAAAAAGTTTCGAATTTTGGCGCCGGATGGTTCGGGATGTGTTCTACGAACTCGTACAAGTCGAACGACATCCTTTCCATCGAATACCGGTGCTGCATTGACGAGTTATAAACGACTGAAGATGGTCTTCATCGTGGGATTGAGCCCAAAGGGGGTTGCATTTTGATCCGTCGCTGCCCCTCACCATAACAAGTACTTTGGGCTAATGGATATAAGGGCAGACGACGTGCATCCATTTGCACAAGCCCCATCATGTCGTTCTGCATCATCTGCATCCTTCGAAAGAGCTATCGCACCCCCGGCCCCAGGCAGCCCACCTCAGGTCTACCACACCCTTCCCTCTCCGACCTCACAGCAGAGCTGGAAGCCTCGCGCAGGTTTTCATTGAACTCGGTATGTATCTTGTACTTCTCGGGATTATTCTGGAATTACTGAGACGTGTTGCTCGAACAGCTCATGGCGCTTATCGCGTCAGTCTTCCATAAATATGTTGCCATGTCCCTGACCATTCATGTCCACTTAGCATCCTTGTGGCTTCAGGACCTGGCAAGGCGTTACAGCCGGTGGTGCTCACGCTCCTCATGTATACCATCACCCTTCATCTCTCCGTCAACACTTGTTTCCTCCGTGTGAGTGTGCTCACCTACATATCCTTCATGACCTGATTCCGTTTCCCCAGAACTATCCCACATTTTCCAGGTTTCTTCATATTGTACCGCTCCTTGGTACATCCTGCATGGCTGGCGTTGTGCTCGTTTCCAACTCGCACTCCCCCGCCGTTGCAGCTGTTTGCCTCATATTAGGCGCCTTGCCGCTGGTCACGATAATCATTCATCACGGGAGGTTTTGTGAAGCATCTGTGGCAGAATTGCCTATGCAGATGCAGGATATGCCAAGGCACGGGCCTGCCTCGCCAGGTTCCGTTGATACTACGCTCGCGTCAGACTAGGGAGAGAGGCAGGACATGCCAGGGCCCAGGGCTGCTTTACAAGGTGCCGCTGATGCCACGTTCACGTCAAATGGAGCAGACTGAGGGGAGGGACTTGTCTATCACGTCACAAACTATTAGATCAAATTCAATTATGTACCGTCCATTTCATGTGCTTCTCTCAGCCCATATGTAGTCCATTGTCTGCAATGTTCAGTGCCTTTAGTGATGGAATGAGTACCAAGAAGAACTTAATCACATCACTCGCCAACTAAATTCGACAATTTATAACTTGTAGAATGGCAGCGACTTTCGTCCAAATGGATGAGGTGGGTTGCACCACGCAAAACGGCAACTCCAGTAGCTGGATGGTGGCCGGTATGCGATGCCCAGCAAGCGAGGTGGCAGTGGATATATAGTTAGTGTCACGGTGTACCATATATTTAGCCAACGTCTACATACCTGACAGATTCCTTGGATCACTGGTCACAACATTGTCAAGGATGAAGGAGACGATCTCCAGAAAAAACAATATAAGATGACTACAGAGGATTAGCCTCGATAGATCGTACATTTCCCAAGTGCAGAGGATCATTACGACTGCGGTTACTGCTAAGGTCGCTTTTTCAGAAGGTGACGCAACAACGCACAGTCGGCTGCACCAATAAACAAAAGCAACGACCATCCTCTGATAAAAACAATCACTTCACCTTGAACACACCTGTAAGTAGCATGGCCAGCGGATCTAAAAACTTGCGAGGTGTGCTTACAACTGTTCAAATAGTGTTAGGTCTTGTTTTGGAGTTCCGTGGCAACGAGAATGAGTACATACATCTATGAGTACGTATTTGAGCATACCTGTTAGTTGTGAGCGCTGAGGGAAAATACCTTTACGGGGCCAGGTAGGAAGCTACTTCCCACTTTTCGTCAGGTCGTGGTCCCCATCAACATTACATATGTAACATCCCAGATGCGGAACGTACCGATGCAAGTAGTTCTGATGAACCAATTGGGGACAGCACTCAGTATATGCTTTGCAATACGACATGAACTACACTCACGTGAGACTGCAAAGGCCAGCGGAACGAACCTATAAGAACGCGTAGTCTACTGTAGACCATCACAACGCGCAGGGGCTGGGATGCGTACAAGAATGAACAGTGTGGACAACCAGGACCACGGTTGGGTCTGTGGTGTTATTAGCAACTTGTTGCTCGGATAACGACTGTCTGCTGACCCAGATGTATCCACTCTACACAGCCTATTAGTGAGGAAACCTCGTGTATAGTGGTGGGGTCATACCTCGTCCAAGAATGTGAGAACTGGCAATGTATAAATTGTTACTTCGCATCGGAACAGAGTGCAGGACTCACCGTAATCATATCCAACGGCAGTAAGGACAGAAACTAAACAAGGTTGTAAAATTAATCGCCACGAATGAGCATGAGCATACGGGACGCGTAGTCAATTTGCTGAAGGCTAGTCAATGCGGGCTCTAACGTGTAGGACATGGTTCAGGTAGATGGGCGCAAAGAGACAAAACAAGGGTGGCGGACAGCAAGACAGACTTTGTGAACTGGAACAGCAGAATGGTTTCACCTCTTAGAAGGGTGGCTGATATGTTTATGAGAGTATGAAAGCTCATTTACGGTGTCACCAGAATTGATAGAGCTTCATCACAGATATGATGCGTGCAATGATACCTAGTGTTAATAACATGCGGTTGCTAGTAGCGCTGAAGAAACCAAGACGTGAGTACTAGCGACCGTTCCACGGGTTCTCGTGACTCACCTGACAACCTTTCACTTCACCCGTTCACTTTAGGACATGGTGGCGGAGGGAACAACAGCGCTGGAAAGGAAATGGCAGGTGTCATATAAGTGGTGGTACTCACGTTGACATGGCTGCAGGTAATGCTCACAAGGACATGGTGAGGGAGGACAGCAAGCACTGGTGCTCGAATTGAGGGGGCGGGGGTGACGAAAGAGCTGCTATGGTGTTCAAAAAAAACACTACAAGAGGGCATGAATAAACCTTTGCATACCTATCAACCCATGGTACCTGTGAGTTACGGGTACAAGTAACTCATAATTTGCACCTCTGTGGGGGACGAGAGCTCAACGTTGTTGTATGGGAGGACTGCTGCCTTATGTTACTCCGAGTCGTGCTTGTCTGCAAGTCTGGCAGTGGCGGGGGTGGTTTCCGAGACGGACTGGCAAGCAACATTTGGGGGGTCCACAATTCCGAGCCTAGCCCAAGGCGAGATTTAAAAAATGGTCGAATTTTTGTCATCAGTCATCATCACGGGAAGTGCATCTGGAGGGTCAATGTAACGGATCTTGCGCGCCGTCAGAGCCGTGGTCGGGTCAGAAGAGGGTGTCGTAGCAGCCGTGAAGAGGCGTAGCTGGTCGTAGACATAGGTAAGGCCGGACGCGTCTGGTATTCAGCGAGTCAGGCCTCAAGGCCTCATGGGCGAGCGAGACTCTCGGGCAGGTGATAACAGGGCGGAGCTATGCTCGACGCGAGTCTCGAGCCTCTCAGGCGACGAAATGACGTGTGGTCAATGTATTGATAGAAGAGTAGAACACCTTATGCAATGTACTGGCCTTTCGCCTCGAGAGGCATGCACCTACCTGTCACACTCAATGTCGTTTTCTCCGAATTCCGGCGCCGTGACGAGCGGTCCGAGGGCGAGTCGCTTTTTTATCGCGTTTGTCCCACGCGGCCAATTCACCTGAAAAGGATGGGGAATACAGTGATGTCAATTGATATTATTCCTCATCAGGAACAGATCGGTGCCGTAATGCTTCAAGCTGGCCTCAAAGTCTCATGTATGTAGACACTTCGGCAGATTCACACCGACCCAAATCTGTTTGAAAACCACCTGAAATCGACTGCCACTGATTTCAACGTGTCGTGCCATGTCTGTTGCTCTCGTTCACTTGGTCGGCACCAAGCGCAAGGCTGCTGGGGGCAACACTTATTATAATAACCCTGCCACACAAGCCAGCCCGACACGCAGGAGTAGTCATGTTCCCTCTCCAGCTGCATCCGGATCATCGACGATTCCTCCCTCGCATTCTTGTCATTATCCCACGGGAACTTCATCTCACTCAAATCCGCCCCAGAGTCCCTACACCGCCCTTCTCGGACCACCTCCGCTCAAGCAAGCACGCACAGTACACAATTCAGCTGATCCTCCCGTACGGGCGCCCTCGCGTTCAACAGCCGGATCTCGTGCACGCTCAGGGCACCGGGGAACCGACTCGGCATATGTAGTCCGCAGTATTGCTGAGAGCACGCGCGCTCAGTCGCGTAGCTGAAAGGAAGAGGCTTCTCGCGCCAAGGCAAAGAGTGACAATGGAAAACAGAAACAGTCCGCGGAGGAAGCAGCCGATGTGGAGAGAAAGGCTGTGGGCACACTCACGTCCCTCCTTCAATCATGTCCATCAATCGCTAGCGCGTCATCACCTCATTCCACTCACTCTCGCACTATGCTCAGAGTTCGGCGCGAACAACGACAGCCCCTTCGTCGCTGTTGCCGTCAACCGAGTCATCCTTCTCCACCCCAGCTGTCACGAGAGCCACCACACCGCCACGAGCACATAATGAAGGCATATATTCTACACCACGTGCGGATGACGAGGAGGCAGCTAACCTGATGCTATATCTTCACATGTCCCCATCCCCCGCACACCCCACGACGACACGAGATAGAGACGCGAAGGACTTGGCGGCATTCTGGGCGTTGGGTGGGGGTGGGTCGCTCCGCGCAAAGGGCAGGGTGCTCTTCTCTGGCGGTGACGATGGAGAAGTCCATCGCGGAGCGAAAGCAGCCTCACTATTGACACCTTACCGGGGAGTCAAAACTCCCAGACCTGCCAACCACATTTCGATACCGTAAGCAACAGCACAGGCTCCCTGGCACCCGCTGCCTTGGTGGAGCCGACTGTGGTTCCACCGACCCCCGTGCCTGACGCTGGTCCCACGTCATCCCAACTACTTCCGGCTCCTCTATCACCTTCAGGGCAAACAGACTCTGTGTTCTCCTGACCCCAGGTAGCGTCCCATTTAATTCGGACGAATTTATCAACGTCTCTCCTTCACCCGCAACGTCTACCGTACCACACTCTGCGATCTCACTGAAGTTGGGATCGGGTGCAAACCTACGCACAGACTTGGGACGGAAACTTTTTGAAGGACAGCACCCCCACCAACATCTAACAGCCACATATAACCCCGCTGACGGACTACGGCACAACAAGCATGGAAGTAGTTTGGGGGCAAGCACCGACCTCTCAACCCGCTAATCCTGCACCACCAATTTTAGGATCTACCTCGCAATTCATACATACGCGGAAGAAATGTTGTATCCACTACATCTGTATCAACCTGGACGGCGGTGGCAATATCTATTCAGTTGTCTTCCAATGCATGGAATTCGTCGATCCCAGTTGCGACGATTAGGACTGACAGCCGTCCCAACCGTCCGCATCCATCCCAACCGTCCTCATCCGTCCCAACCGCTCCTACCGACCCACCCGAGGCAAGCATCGGGAATTGGCCCTCAGACGCTCCCACACCCCATTCCCCACTAATTCTTAGATGACCGTGCATTTGATGCTCATGATCACTTTGTGGTTCCTGTGGGCAGAAACGGTCACGAGCTCCCGTCTGCCATCCTGGTCCCTTTTAGGGTATGGAAGTGATATCTGGGCAGGCGATGTGGGGCTGCACTGATCCCTTTGAGGATATGAAATGTCAAGCAGACGAGCGTGACTGTGCCTACTGTGAGTGGCAATCAAACGCGGGTATGCTGTTATGTCACTGCGCATTTGGACGGACGCAATGCGACGCAGAAAAAGAAGAGCGAAGAATTGCCCCATAACGTCAGAATACACCGCACAGACAAAGCGGTCTGTACGTGATGTCAGTGGTTATCGGTATCGGATACAATCTGATTCCGATCCCTGGGCGCGCACACAGGGACTACATGGTTAAGTTGACCCGATGCAGAGTTGTTACCCTCACGCGCCCGCGCTGATTCCCTTTACCCCCGGGTATCCCACAAAATATCCTTTCTGCGTTGTCAGCGTGTCAGCAGCGTTTAAGAATATCAAGCCCCTACCCTCTAATCCCCGCGAGTAATCTTTCACCGAGAAAATTTAACATGACTTGATAGTAATGCAGCGTCTGTATGCTCAATACACAGCATGATCCAGCTTGACCGTGTCCCAGTTACATAGTTCCGTGTTGAACCGATCTCCAGGGTAAATACGAGCCTAATGTGACGGCGCCTCCAATGTTAGAACGGGTCACTACCAGGGACATCGTGAGCCCCTGTTTATACATATCAGGACCGAATACAGGAAGTCCCCTCCATGCACTACTAGTGGGTCCTCTTGAAGGGGTTACGCGCTTTATGGCTAATACGCAACCTGGAACTGCTTAGTGCTCTGGTGCTTGTCATTTCCAGTCGTTCGATGTTTACTCTGCTTAAGTAGAGCCGAATACGAGACAGTCCCTTTTCAGGAAAACGGGGGACGCGTGTTCAGTTGATGCATGGGTGATGAGGCCTGCCTCATCAGGCTTCGCTTATGCAACAATTACGTCAGACTAAGCGGAGGGGACTGAAAAAAGTGGTGGTGTGAGTGGGATGACTCACCTGTAGTTGCTACTGGCATCTTTAAACCGCCCGAGGATGATGAATGTGATGCGTAGGCAGACAACTGGATGATGAATCTAGAGGAAACTGTCAGGAGGACACCACAACAGATTGATGTACAACTCACCCTTCTAATTGACCCTGGGCCAAGGCAGTTCACCATTCTTGCATGGCCAGCCAGTGTTCTTTGTGCCAAGTGGGTTCTTGGATCATTTGAGGCATCCTAGGCTGTGTTCAGGTGGGTCGGACTTACATAGTGGGGCTGATGCGTCGTCTTCAAGTTGCTAAAGATATTTGATGCAGCACCGAGAAAATTGGGTGGGGGGAGTTGTCAGATGGTCAGGGTGAGTACGAGAGCGCGTGGTCGATCAACGATAGCCTGTCATTATGCGTCGTTGAGGTGTGGTATGTAGACTTCGATGAGCGTGTCCATGCGACACTTTCACCTCCTTTGCTAAGGGAGGACCTGTCAAGCGGTGGGGTGTGCCGTCTTGACCGTCGAATGCGAGTAAGGAAGTCACTGGGGGCTTGCTGCGCATTGGAACGGCCACCCTCTGTCAAAAACTGGTCCATGGGAAACTGCGGGCAGATGGTGGTAGCGCCATAGTCCAATAAGTCTTACTACTCCACTAGGAATGGACGCACTGCCACCGGCCAAACGCAACACGGACTATATTAATCCCGGTATGCGCCGTGCCTCAGCTACCAGAGTAGCAAGGTCCCTGAAAGTGTGGCAAGATCTTAGATCTCGATCGGCGCGGCGTAGGTTTCCGTCTGGGGGACCGGTTTGAAGGGGAGACAAAGCCTCCGTTCGTTCCATTTGGGAATCAATGCATGTGCCTAAGTCGGGGCACTTGCTTCAAGGCTGGCACTGCTCAGTCACCCGGAGCCATGCATATAAAGACGGAAGGTGCGTACCCATTTTCCCAGATCACACCATGGCCTTCTGTATCATCTGTGTCCTTCGCAAAGCTCATCTCTCCTACCGGCAAACTACCCCAGATCAGCAACGCTCTTCCCTCCCCGACCTGACAACAGAACTGGAGGACTCGCGCAAATTTTCGCTGAACTTGGTATGCATCTTGGACTTTCCGTAACCATCTTTGGATGACTGAGACGTGTTGGTTGAACAGCTCATGACGCTTACGGGGTCAGTCTTCTCTTTCATCTTGATGTTACCACGCCTTCACCATTTATGTTCATTCAGCATTATTGCTGCTTCGAGATCTGTCAAGACACAACCGTTGCAGCTGGTGGTGCTCATGCTCCTCATCTATACCATCAACCTCCATCTCTCTATCAATACTTGTTTCCTCCGCGTGAATACGTTTCCCCACATACCCCTGTCTCTCCGATCTAATCCCCCAATTCAGAACTATCCCACATTGTCCGGATTCCTCCATGTTATACCCCTTTTGGGTACATCCTGTATGGCGGGTGTTGTGCTTGTTTCCGACCTGCAGTCCCCCGCTGTTGCAACCATTTGTCTCTTATTGGGTGTCTTGCCGCTGGTCACCATAACCATTCATCACGGAAGGTTTTGTGGTGAAGCATCCACGGCAGGATTGCCTATGCAGATGCAGGATGTGCCAGGGCCTGGGGCTGCTTTACCAGGCTCCGCTGGTACCGTGCTCGCGCCGAACGGAGCAGACTGAGAGGAGA
>JBBPMA010000172.1:0-40317 GCA_038090075.1 Xanthoconium purpureum | reverse complement strand
AGACACGACGATTCATGAACGACTGGGTCACTGGGTCGACGTCAAATTGGTAGCTGTAGGGTATGATTAGCTGAGAACAAACATGTTCAAGAGGACGGACTTGCATTGTAGCAGGTTGTGTATGGTTGTTTCCCCACAAAGCACTAACTAGCCCCGTGTCGGTCCTGCATGCATGGCTGTAAGTCTCTGCAGGAAGCCAAGCACAGACACCACATCCAGCTTACACAAATGCGGTTCTACCGTCACGGCTCAAGGCAATCCCGTTTGGGTGAACGAATTGATCCGCGACAACTCGGACTTGGCCAGTGGACGGATCAAAACGGTAAACCTGGGAAGGTAGCATCCGTTCCGGACGGAATCCGTACATCCATCCATATCTACACGGTTCTGTCAGCGTCGCTCGTCTCTCCGATACATCAAAAACTTACGTGGGGTCAGTGAAAAACAATATGTCAGTGCCAGGCAGGACCTTGATATCATTCAACGAGTTAAACTGCCTGCCGTAGAAGTTATCCAGCAGGACGGTGGTATTGAATGGTGGCCTGGGATTCACGAGTACAATTGATGGAGGCAAAAGAGCACGTCCTGACGTGACGAAAAGAAGGTTTCCCTTGTATGGGCCCGTACCTCCATTGACCATCTGTACGGCGTCGGAGAGGCTTAACTGAACAACTATCAGCGATTCTATCTCGGTGTGTGTCATTGCAGATCCTGCTCACAGTGTGGATTGGCAGGTTGACTCCGCTTGTGGTAACGGCAAGCGCATTGTCAACTTCTGTCATATTGAGCATCGAGACAATGCTGTTATTGTGCCATCCGCTGTATCCAAGAGGACCACCATCGTTGCTAGAGAAGAAAACAACATTGAGGTCAGGCATGTAGATCGGCGCTTCATGAGCAACGGCAAATCCTGGTTGCGATACGACAAGTCGAACTGTTGCATTTGGTCCTGTTACGTCCAGGAAGGAGCGATCAAAGACTTGGATGAATGGTGGAGTTGTGTTTGTGGGATTGAACCCCACAAAAGAGTTGTTCGTGCGCCATTGGTCATAGTCTGCACCCACGACATTGTAATCGAGCGGGTCAATGTACTGAGCTTGTTGACAACCCTTTTCCACGGGCATCAGAAGAGAACTTACCACAGCACCTGAGGGCAAGATGAGATTCGGGGAACTAGTGGTTCTCGTCGTTGATGCTACCGCAATCGCAATTGTCAACATAGCAAAAGCTGATACAACCACGGCCAGGTAAAACTCTGAGAAAGGTGCTCGTTTTCGTGCTGAATTCTCGTCGCTCCTGCATAACCCATTGAAGTTGGCGCAAAACTTGTACAAGTTTAGACTCACGAGACATCCCGGCTTTGTGTCATAGCCGACTTTTGGTCGCTGGGACCGTCCATTGCCAACCAAACGATATTTTGTATCTTCTTTCTCAGAAAACGACAAAGACTGTCGTGTGGCTAGTATGTACCGACGAGTCGGGAGCGAGTTGAAAGGGAGCAATATGAAGGCATGTTTGTTCGCCCAGCAGTTACATGGCTTATGTAAAACGCAGTGGCTAGAACTTTATGAGTTCTTTGGAGAGGTAATCCTTGGAATAAACGCATCCGAGAAGTCGGTAGCCCTTCGCAATTGCTGACATTGTAGAGCGCTCACTGGTGTGTGTGCCATTGGAATCATCACCGCACGAGCGAAAAAGTAGTGGGGCTGAGTGTGCACGGGCAATACTCGAGACTCCGAGTGAGTGCTCTCAGCGTCGACTCCGTCCAAATGGATGCCTGTCGATAATCGACGCCGGCCCGTGAAAGGACAGTACTCAGTCCCGGTCAGGTGGCCACGGTGGAAGTTCCGGGGCCGTTACTAGGCTTTTATCTTAACCGGAAAATATGGGCTGACGGAATTGTGTAAGGTAGTACTAGCCATGGGCTTCTCCAACTTAAAGCCTCGAGGTCTGTGTGTGTCACCACGCAAAACATAACCTATAGGTAAGTGCTTACCGTGCATGATGCGCGATTCTATCAACCCCACATTGCAGGATCCTGCTGATGATCTAGTGACTGGCCAGAGTCACCAAACGTATGTGTGGCGCCAAGCTTCCGCCATTGGCATGTATGCAGTGACGTTTCGGTAAGTCACGGCCAGTGCCTCCCGAGTGAGGCGTTTTAACTTTTGCGCGATTCGCGCCCATAGATGCATACCCGTTATTTGCTCGGCATTTCACGCAGCAAGGGAACAGATGACGGCAACGGATCAAGGTCAGTAGTGACGAGGCCATGGGGACCATAATACTGACTTTGTAGTAGTGTCCCCTAACGCTCATCTGTTGGTCAGCACCCTGCCGAACTACAGGGTCATCTTTGACGCATCGGAATATCGTTCTCCCGATTTTTACGTTCATAGATAAGAGGAATGCCCTCGATCACAGTGCGCATATCACGCTTTCTTCATTGAACATGTCCATTCAACCTCAGACCATTTTCTTCTTAGGAGCCACTGGTTACCTTGGTTCTCAGTTTCTATTGTTGTTGAACGAGAAGCTTCCCCAGCTCCATGTTACCGCCCTTCTTCGTAACCCCACCCCAGAGCGAAGGGCACAACTGCAGAAGGTGTACCCGAACATTAATATTGTGGAAGGTAGTCTCGACGACGATGCGATCATCCAGGAACAAGTGGCAAAAGTTGACATAGTCATCAACTGTGCGAGTTCAGATCACCCTACAAGCATCAAAGGCACGTTCACCTTTACGTTTCTTTGCGCGGACCAGAAAGCTGATTAACTCTCAACTAGCGACCCTTGCCGGACTCGAGAGGAACTCGAAGAACAACCCAGGAAAGCCTCCCCTCTATATTCACGTGTCTGGTTGCGGTATCGTCAGCGACAATGCCAAAGGCGAACCTGTCGACTATGTCAAGGAATGGTCAGACATAGGTTTGGATCTGAAACAGTGCGTAAATAACACCTCGAAGGCATCTGATCCATCATCATGTACGTCCTAGATGCAACCCCCAAAACACCCATCTCGATTCAGATATACCTGTGAGTCATTATTATAATGGCAGGGTAACCACCAGTTGACTCTAGAGGATAGATCATGGAAGCAGGCTCGCGTACTAAAAATCCAGTTCGCACGATCATCTACTTCCCAGCTCAGGTATAGTCCCCAAATTCATCATGGTTGCAGATTTGAACTACAGGCTGTCTGTAGATCTATGGCGTTGGTGAAGGTAAGCACTCGCAAAAATTCAGACGACGGACGATAGCAGAATTTAATGTATGTGAAGGCATCCAGAAAACAACGAAATGGTTGCGCATCTTCCTTGAGATGATGAAGAATGTTGGCTACGCGGGCACTTGGGGACCTGGCTACAACGCAATGAACAACATTCATGTTAAAGACTGTGTAATGGGTCTCCTTCTCGTCCTCCAGGCAGCTCTGGAAGGTAGGGCCGACGAAGGTCCTGAGGGTTTCTGTAGGAGAAGCCAGTTTCGCGTCAACCATGTTGATGTCAATAATCCCGTGGCCTTTAGACTTTGCGGCAAGCATGGAGCCTAGAATCACATACCACGATTGGACAAAGGTCATGGGTGACGTGAGCATTTTTGAAAGGTCACGGATCGCTTTGTTAGCTCATTCTCTTGCGCTGTATTTATTCAGCAAAGGTATTATCAAACAAGGTGGTACCCGCCCGTTGCCCGCTGAAGTTGTCGACCCTCTCGGAAACTGTAAGTCGACCATAGAATCCTCACTCGGTTGGGTGTGTTTGTTTATCTTATCATCACTAGATGGCTGGTCATTGCTTGGCGGAAATCAGTTCGTGAAACCTGAACGTCTCTACAAGCTGGGTTGGGAGTCGACAGAGACAAAAAGATTGTCTCTCCTGGACAGCCTTCCCGATGCTATCGAACAAGCTCTTAAAGGGTAGATAACGGGGTGACCCGTTACTCGACTTCTAGCGTTTATTTTATGATGCTTCGTACATAGTGGATTCCTAAGTATACACAACGAATACGAAACTTGAAACCCAGAGGTATAACACAAAGTAGATCGGGTTTACCGATTTCCTGCACCGCGAAACACAACACCTGTGTTACTTAAGCTGTTGATAGTGATAGTTAAGGCGTTAATCGATCATATGTAGAACGAATTTAATGAGTGTGCAGATCAGTTTCAGTTTCTACAGAGTCCTTTTTAAGACTTCACGTTGGCCATGAAGCCGTGAGTTCTAGGGTCTTTGGGACCGTGGCACTTATAACGAGCCGTTGACTCGGTGGTACGACATGTTCCGCAGGCATTTCCACGCCTCCTGCGAGGATTCCCACTCGCATCATTGCTAAGAGCTGAATGTTTTGAAATCCGGGACACATGGAGCGTGGCCGGGTGAAATATGGTCAGACACAACTCTGTTTAATTAAGGCACTAACGCACGTTGTGAGCAGCGTGTGAGTGGGAATATATTCCTCCAAAAAATGCGGCCGTCGTGTCCTTTCCGGAATTCCTTGCCAAGAGGTTTTTGCCACCAGGATGGTGGCCCAGGAACAACGACGCGTCATGGATGAACCCCGACACCAGCAACAACGTGCGTGATTTTGACTCCTCTTGAACTGTAATACCCAGTCAACACGCGGAACAGAAGGGAGATTTGGACATACACGTTTCCCACGTTACTACAGGGAGCTCTTCAGGTGGGACAGGCCAAGCGATTGAATCTTGGACACCCTTGAGAGCCTTGAGCTTCATTGTTAAGGCACTTTTTTCAATTTCGTTGCTAGGGAATACGCGAAGATGGGATGCCAACCCGAACACCTGACATGTGGCGATAAACCATTTGGTCGGGTCGTACTGCCACCAGCGAAACGCGTTCCTGACGACCGGGAGTCGCGTGAAGGAACTGGGGATTTGGCAATTTACGTAACTTACCTGTAATCCATGGGGAATTGGTGGTGAAAATTGTGGTACCCTTCACCCATCGTGAGGATGGCGGAGATAAGATGGTCGCGAGGGGAATGTCTGTCATCGTAGGGTGTGCTTCCAAAGTAGTGCGCAATAGAATTGATGCAAAACGTGCTCTGTCGTAGAAGTCAGAACAGCAGTTCCCATGTAGTGAATGACATACGTGGTGACAAGCGGTCATGCGGAGTGCCCCAACGAAGAAAAACCCGCCTCTCCAATCCCCACAGAGCAAGCCGGGGATGCACATAGGCAGGATATAACCAAAAACTGTTAAAATGACAAAGTACCATCGGTGCTGCCATTGCACGAGCGGATCATTTTTCAGATCGGATACATCCGCTGGTCCTGGTCGGAGGTCTGTATCAAATATAACCCACCCGACGTGGGTCCATAGTAAACCTCTCTCCGAGTTGTAAGGGTCGAGGTCCGTGTCGGTGTGTCGATGGTGAGAACGATGGCGACGAGCCCACCAGAAGCAAGACCCTTGGACCGCACTTGCACCAGCGAGAATGAGGAAAACTTGAAGAGGGTAGGAAGCCACGTAGGATCTGTGTGACCAAAGACGATGGTAACCTGTTAGGATAGGCGTATTTGTATTAGCGTCGACTGAGTGGCGCACTGTAGCTCACCAGCGGTGATACCTTTGACGTCGGGATTAGTGTCAATGAGTCAATGGGCACTTTGTGGCACCTACCGAGCATGGAAAAGATATAGTACAGTGCGGTCCAGACAACTGTGCTCGTGAGAATTGGCACTTGAAGCAAGCCATAGAGGGACAAGGCAGGGGTGGCCACCAGAATGGAGAGGTTGAACCACCTGATGCCGGTGACGGTGGGGAAGCCCTTTGTGAAGTAGTCGACGGCACGAACACCAAACATAGCTTGGCTATTGAACTGGCCAGCAGGAAAGCGGGAGGAGGCGTCCGGCCAAGTTAACGTTGGCGGTCTGAGGTCGTCGGGGAATGTAGGTATGCATGGCGGGAGGGATTTATATATATCGTTCCGATAAACTATTTGCTCCCCGTGCGTGAAAATGACTACACTTTCAGCCGGTAGCCACGGTCCAACTCCAAACACGAACGTGATGATTTTGCCGGCTAGTGCCAAATGATTCAGAACGGAGCGGAAAACAAGATTCGCTGCGGTTCTTGAAATTGCTCACTCACCATAGTCACCGAGCGAGCGACAAAGGCTACCGATCTGCACCGACAGCTCAAGGTGAGGTGAAACAATAAGCTTTTTTCGTTACCCTTTTCTCGGATTCTTTCTTGATCCAGCCATCGATATGACCCGCTCCGGTTCTAACTAAGCGAAGTTGATAGCCTTCGTCAGCCGCCGCCGCATCATCAATTCGACTCAGGGCGCGAAGAGAAGCCACCCTACTACGACTCTATCGAGGTGCACGTTAGTTCCACTGCGATTCGTTCTCCCCCAACAAACTGCCAGGGCTTTTCTTCGTCATGGTTGTTGTTCCTGGTGGCCGCCAAATGAAAATGATGCAAATACATGATCCGGTAGAGAAAAGAGTCTGCTATGAAACCTTGGCTTTCTCCCAACGGCCCTACAGGATCCCCAATTCCAGTACATGCGTATGTTTGCCTCGGTAGCAATCGCCCAGGCCGGCCTGTTCAACGGAATTCCTTTCAGCTGTCAACCGTATCTGAACTTGTCAAGAGCGGTGATGGCATACTCAATCGCCGAGCATGAGTCCAGTGCTTTGTCTCAGGATAAGGTGGCGCAGGGCTCGCGGCCCGCGAGAAGCCAAGAAAAAGTATCATCGTGGTCGGGGTGTCAATAGTCACCGAACCGCAGTTTCGGCTCCTCCAGACCCTGTGTAAAACCCATGACAGTACCCGCTCTGACGGAGCAAGTGAGTGTGACCCTCACTTCTGACATGGACTCACTTGCAGATGGCAAATTGATCACGCGTCATGCTGTCCGTTCCACTCAAGATTCTTCACAGCTTCCGAATACTAACAGGGTGAGCACGTTCTTGAGCCGTTTGAAAGCATTGCTGGCAGCTGTAATGTATCTGAGGCACATAACCGTAGTCCATTCCTGCACACATTCTTGCGCGCTCCAACACAGGTATTTACATAGTCTATATGTCGTTTCCCCTGGCTAGTTTGCCGCGTATTAACCCTATCAGGACACCAGGACCGGCCCTTCACCTACGGGGCGGGTAATTCCGTATAGGGGTATACTTGCCCCTCTTGACCTACCTTCGTCGTTCCACGCGGTATGTGCGCCCATTCTCGTTATTCCTCAGGCCCTCCTAACCTGTACAAGCCACCCCCCAAGTCTTTGCCGACCTTTGCCCTCTCTTTGTCATTTTGGCGGATTCATTTCCGTTATTTGTTGTACAGTAAGGTTTCTTGCCATCTTAGACATCACTGGTCCTCATCACCTAAGTTCCAGAGCAAAATCGAGTTTTTCTGTCAGCTTTTTAACTAATGATGTTTGTATCTACATTTTCCGCTTTAGCAGCTGCCGTTGCGGTAGTGTCAACGTCGAGAGCGGCTACCCCGAATCTCACCCTGCCTCATGGTGCTGTGGTATGTTCTCTCCCCAGAACCACGAGAAGAGATTGTGAACAAATTCAGTACATTGATCCACTTGTATACAATGTCTTGGGCGCAAACTACTCTCAATGGCGTACGAACAACTCTCTCGTGGGTTTCAACCCCACGAACACAACATCACCTTTTATACAAGTCTTCGATCCGTCCTTCCTTAACGTAACAGGGCCGAATGCAACCATTCGGCTTGTCGCATCGCACCCAGGCTTTGCCGTTGCCCACGAGGCGCCGATTTATTTGTCTGACCTCAATGTTGTTTTCTTCGCCAGTAACGCTGGTGGTCCTCTTGGATATAGTGGCTGGTACAATAACAGCGCCATCTCTATGCTCAACTTGACAGAAGTCAACAATGCGCTTGCTGGTACCGCGGACGGAGTCAACGCATCAATCCAGACCGTGAGCAGGATCCACGACATACAACGAAACCGAATTGCTGACAATTGTTCAGTTAAACCTTGCTGCCACGGTGCAGATGACCAATGGAGGCACAGGCCCATACAAGGGAAATCTCCTTTTTGTCACGTCGGGACGTGCCCTTTTGCCTCCTTCAGTTGTCCTCGTGAATCCCAGGCCACCGCACAATACGACTGTCCTGCTGGACAACTTCCTCGGCAGGCAGTTCAACTCGCTCAATGATGTCAAGATCCTGCCCGGCACTGACATCATATATTTCACAGACCCCGAGTACGCTCTCCGTCGACCTGGGAAAAGCTCTGCTGATTGCGTGCTGTAGCTACGGCTGGTTACTACATTTCCGTCCTCAACCAACATTACCTTCACAAGTCTATCGTTTCGATCCATCTACTGGTCAAGTCCAAGTTGTCGCAGGTCAATTCGTGAACCCGAATGGGATCGCTTTTACTCCAGACGGCAGAACTGCATTTGTGTAAGCTGATATTCTTGGCTTCATCTGCTGCGAGGGCTTACAAATGACTCGTCAGGAGCGACACGGGTGCTGCCGGTGGTCTCATGGGGTTCAAGCAGACGCTCCCGGCCACCATGTAGGTTCCCTTGGATTCGTGGTCCTGAGTTATGCTTACTCTGCGTTGCAACAGCTACCAGTATGATGTTGATCCTGTGACCCAGTCGTTCGCAAACCGTCGCGTTTTTGCCTACAGTGACTCTGGCATTCCCGACGGCATCCAACTTGACACGAACGGCAACGTGTATTCAGGATGCGCTGAAGGAATTCACGTATGGAATCCCTCAGGTGCCCTCATTGGAAAATTCTTTCTCAACACCACGACCCCTGAGTTGATGTTCACAAATTCTGGCCTCCTGATGTTTGATGAGCAGAGCATATATCTAGCCAACATCACGGCTCGGGGAATCAACCTGACTGCACATTAGGCGGAGATCTCGAGCACGCTCCCCGCCTCTGAAACGACATGAAACACGCTTCGTCAGGTAATAAGGCAAGGTAGCACGTTTGGGTACTTCATCTGCAGATTCAAAGAACTAAAATCAGGCATTCGCCAGAGTGGTTTCTAATAGGTTTCGTAATCAACTTGTGTTTTCGTGTGCCTTGCATGAGATACACATAGTTCGTGCGTTGATCGAATTTAAGGTGATGTTCAAGTACGAGTGGGTTTGTTTCACGCAATAGTCGCAACATGGTGCGGCGCTGGGGTATTTCCTCACCTCCAAATCTTCTCTTTAGAAGGAGGTGGGAATGGGCCTCCGTGGCAACCCGGGTAACTCGGAGCAGTGCCTTCTTTTCACGAAGTCTCCATATAGCGACTAGCGACCACGATCAAGTTCGAGTCCCCGCGTTCTCGGGATGTTGCGATCATGACCAGCTGCATCGGGGTGTTGAACGTGACGCTTGCCTGGTCTAGAATCCAGCAAACGTTCCTTCCGTGGCGCAGAGGAGGTTCGAAAGAAGCAAAGCACTCAGTTGGCGTGGGCAAGTTTCCGGGACAGGTACCTTGCCCGTTGACGGGGACACTGCCCATTGCTTGGCTCATGGACAGCCTCGTCTTTATACCCTCGGCGAGTACGATCATGCGTTCTAACGCCCTCAGTTTGAACTGCCTGTTTCGTCCGATGCACGGGTCCCGCACGTAACCCCGGTTCGACCTCATTCTGCGCCTCCTCCACTTGAAAGTTGAAACACACGATGAGTCGCCCCCAGGAACTCTTTGCGACGAATAGGAGGGCGTACGATTTCGGTGCGATTGGCATAAGAGATCGTCCGAACCCCTTCCTGACTCTTGGTCCAACGTATCGAGGACTCGGTGGTCGAGCCCCCAGCTCTTCTGAGAATCGGAGTTCAGTTCATAAGTTCAACTACGCTGATCACAAATATGGGTAAATAGCATCATCAATACATCATCATGATTGTGTTCACTTTGTTTCACTCCCTTGTCGACGCTATATTGTTCAGTTAGGACATCTCCACTCTAGGACGTCCTTGAATCAACGAGGTTCATGTTTCTGGACTCAGCGAGTATGTGGGATGATTCATTGTCTAACCTTCTCCAGAGATAGATCGAGGCAGGCGAAAGATCTAACCTGACGGTATTATTGTAATTGCCATCATCTCTGCGAGATGTCCCTGGAACTATCACGCTCCTTGATGACTCGGACTTGTTTTGCCTCATGATGGCCCGCGGCTCACTGCTTTAGGATCTTGAGCGGCTGGTTGGCCCGGGTTATAAGAGCAGGATTGTCGAGACTCGAGAAGGTCAGTCTGAGCTTGTTTGAACCTCTTCTGTCAACTCGTCGTCGAGCGGTGACGGGTACAAGTCTGGTTCCCTCTGTCCTATACCCAAACCATGGTTGCATATACATTTGCGCTATTGACAACTGCCATCGGGATGGCATCGACGACGAGGGCGGCTGATCCTTCGGATTTCACCTTGCCCCCCGGTGCCGTGGTACGTTCTCCTCAGGGACTCGCGAGAGCAGAATTCTTATTGACAATCGCAGTACATCAACCCGCTCAAATATAACGTGCTGGGTGCCAACTATACCCAATGGCGTACCAACGACTCGTCTGTTGGCTTCAATCCTACGAATACGACACCGCCCTTCATCCAAGTCTTTGACCACTCATTCCTCAACATAACAGGCCTGAATGCGACGATCCGGCTCGTCGCCTCACACCCAGGATATGCTGTCGCTCATGAAGCGCCGATCTATGTGCCTGATCTCAACGTTGTCTTCTTCGCCAGCAACGCTGGTGGTACCCTTGGATACAGTGGTTGGTACAACAATAGCGTTGTCTCGATGATCAACATGACACAAGTCGACGACGCGATTGCTGGCACTACGGGCGACGTCAATGTACCAATCCAGACCGTGAGCACGATTTACCACGGAAAGCAGGAGAAAGGGGCTTACATCCATGCAGTTGAACCTTTCCGATACCGTGCAGATGACCAACGGAGGCACGGGTCCTTACAAGGGGAATCTTCTTTTCGTCACGTCGGGACGTGCCCTTTTGCCTCCTTCTGTTGTCCTCGTGAATCCCAGCCCACCGTACAATACGACTGTCTTGCTGGACAACTTCCTCGGCCGGCAGTTCAACTCGCTCAACGATGTCAAGATTCTACCTGGCACTGATATCATATATTTCACAGACCCAGAGTAAGCTCCTGGTTGACCTAGGAGAAGAAGTAAAGTTGACAATTTTCAATTAGCTATGGCTTCCTGAACAAGTTCCGTCCCGAGCCGATGTCACCCTCCCAGGTCTATCGCTTCAATCCATCTACTGGTCAAGTCCAAGTTGTCGCAGATCAATTCGTGAACCCGAATGGGATTGCATTTGCCCCAGACGGCAAGACTGCATTTGTGTAAGTTGATATCCTCGGCTTCATATGCTGCGAGGATTTACAAATAACTCGTCAGGACCGACACGGGTTCCGCCGGTGGTTTCTTGGGAACTAACCAGACACTGCCCGCTACCATGTAAGTTCTCTTGGATTCGTGGTTCTGGGCTATGCTTAGTTCTGTAACAGATATCAATATGATGTTGATTCAGTGACCCAATCATTCGCAAACCGTCGTGTTTTCGCCTACAGCGACTCTGGGATTCCTGACGGCATCCAACTTGACACGAATGGCAATGTGTATTCGGGGTGTGGGGAAGGAATTCACGTATGGAACCCCGAGGGTACCCTCATTGGCAAATTCTTTATCAACACCACGACGCCGGAGCTGATGTTCACCAAGTCTGGCCTCTTAATTCTTGTTGAAGAGCGGATATATCTGGCCAACATCAAGGCGCAGGGTATCGATTTGTCTGCAAGCTAGGTTCGAGGGTAGGGTGCATGTACAGTATACCCTTGTCCTTCATCACAAGTTTCACAAAAAATGGCTAGAATAAGGTATCTACAGCAGGTACATGTAACTTATTTTTTTGAGCGACGAAATCAGTGTTTTCGGGCGAGAGGGATAAATTCCAGCTACAGTATGCATAAATGATATGTAGGGGTCCGAGTCGAGGCTCGAGCCGACGGCAAAGTCTGGGTGTCCCATGAAAAAACAAGTCGTTATTTTTTCATGGGACACGCATCTTTTCGCGGGAGGGCCCACAGGAAAGCATGTCACATGCAAAAAAAGTCGACTTTCCGACTTCACGTAACATGCACCCCGTTCCCGTTTTGCCAACGGCCCGACGTGACCTCACTCCCTCGCGCGCCAAAACCTTGTGTAATTCTTGTAGGCAATGTACGTTGGTCGTCACTGTCCATCCGTCGCATCGCTCGACCACAAAACCCCTCCACCCACTGTCAAAAAATCGCCGAACGCCGCCGCACGCGCTTAGTCAGCATTTACCCACACCAATCGTGTCGCTTGTCCAGCTAATATTGTTCAGCCGCAGGGACCCACCTCTGAGACATTCTTGAGGTCAAAATTTCTGGACTCAGTGAGTACGTGGGATGATCCAATGTCTAATTCCTCCCACAGAGATAGGTCAAGGTAAGCGAAAGATCTCACCTGACGATATTTATTTCAGTGAAGTAGCATATGTGCCACCAAGTTTACGGGAAGCTCCTGGAACTGTCTTGATCACCTGTCCTGCCAGGCTTCCCCGCCCCATGGTGGTCCGCGGCTGAAGCTCGAGGGTCTTGGGCTGCTGAGTCAAGATTGGTCCACATTATAAGGACAGGACGTCGAGAAGGTGAGTTTGAACCTCCTGCGCCAACTCGTCGCCGAGCAGTGACACAAAACTGGTCCTCTAGTACCCAAACTATGGTCGTACATACCCTTACGCTCTTTGCAACTGCCATCACGATGGCGTCGACAACGAGGGCGGTTCATTCCCCGGATCTCACCCTGCCTCCTGGCGCCGTGGTACGTCCTTCATACGGACTCACGAGAGGAGATTCTGATTTAACACCACAGTACATCGACCCACTCAAATACAACGTGCTGGGTGCCAACTCTACTCAATTCCGTACCAACGACTCGTCCATCGTCTTCGACCCTACGGGCACGGCGTCACCCTTCATCCAAGTCTTTGATCCCTCGTTCCTCGATATAATAGGGCCAACTGCGACGATGCGACTCGTCGCGTCGCACCCAGGATATGCAGTTGCTCACGAAGCGCCGATCTATGTACCCGACCTCAACGTTGTCTTCTTTTCCAGCAACGACGGTGGTCCCTTCGGATACAGTGGCTGGTACAACAACAGCGTTGTCTCGATGCTCAATATGACGCAAGTCGACGACGCGATCGCTGGCACTACGGGCGACGTCAATGTACCAGTCCAGAGCGTGAGCACGATTTACTATGGGCATCAGGGAGGAAGGGACTGACATCTGTTCAGTTGAACCTTTCGGACACGGTGCAAATGACCAATGGAGGGACCGGTCCTTACAAGGGAAATCTTCTCCTTGTCACGTCGGGACGCGCTCTTTTGCCTCCTTCGATGGTTCTCGTGAATCCCAACCCTCCGTATAACACTACTGTTCTGTTGGACAACTTCCTCGGTCGGCAGTTCAACTCGCTCAACGATGTCAAGGTTCTGCCTGGCACTGACATCATATATTTCACAGACCCCGAGTAAGTTTTCGGTTGACGTGGGAGGAGAGTAAAGTTTACAATAATTTCCACCAACATAGCTACGGGTGGTTGAATCAGTTCCGTCCCGAGCCGATGTTACCTTTGCAGGTCTATAGCTTCAATCCATCTACGGGTCAGGTCCAAGTTGTCGCAGATCAATTCGTGGCCCCGAACGGGATTGCTTTTACTCCAGACGGCAGAACTGCATTTGTGTAAGCTGATATTCTCGGCTTCATCCGTTGCGAGGGGTTACAAACAACTCTGCAGGACTGACACGGGTTCCTCCGGTGGTTTCTTGGGAACCAACCAGACATACCCAGCTACCATGTGAGTTTCTCTTGTGTTTGTGGTCCTCAACTTTGCTTATTCAGTGCTGCGACAGTTACCAATTCGACGTCGATCCAGTAACACTGTCGTTCACAAACCGTCGCGTTTTTGCCTACAGCGACTCTGGCGTTCCCGACGGCATCCAACTTGACACGAACGGCAACGTGTACTCTGGGTGTGGGGATGGAATTCACGTATGGAACTCCAAGGGTACCCTCATCGGAAAATTCATTACCAACGTCACGACGGCGGAGCAGATTTTCACCAAGTCTGGCCTCTTAATTCTTTCTGAGCAGGTGATATACCTTGCCACCATTCAGGCGCAGGGCATCGATTTGTCTACATACTAGATTGGACAGACTGCTAGAGTGCATGTATAGTATACCTTTGTCTTTTCTCAGGCTAGTGGCCTCGGAATCTCTACCACACGCGGCTGATTCACGCGTCTTGTTCTGGCGAAATCTATTGTCAACCGGCAACACGTGTCGGACGGGGATAGACACGTTCTATCCACCCGCGCATCCGAGGGAAATGCTGTGGGTGTTGGGAACATGAAGGGCAAACCCGGGCCTGAATCTCGCTTTCCCGACGTTCATAATGCATGGTCAACGTGGTTTTCTTCATCAGGCCATCTATATGAACCGTCGACGATGTATGCCCATCCAAGTGCTCCAGGAGGATCGAGACATCGCAAGGTGCAGAGCGATTCGGGGCGACCATTTGTAAGCCGCCCATACTCCATCCGCCGATGGCCAGGGCGAGCACGCCAGCCCACCCACCCGCAGCCTCCCTCGCGCGAGTCCTCCGTCGAGCGCACCAGCCCAGACCTCGCGCAGTACCGGATATCCAACTCACCAAGTCCGCCGACGCCAGTGTCCCCCCGATCGCCGACTCCGACCCCGTCGTTTCAGCGCTCCGGACACCAGCGAAGCGCATCTAGCAAAGCGCCACATGTACATGAGGCGTCTGGACATTTCATCAGGCACATTCCTCAATCAGCGTCTAATGTCGATGTTTCTTCCACGGTTCTGGCGCCACACCCGTCTGGGCAAGGGCAGTTGGGCGCCCCACTGGTAATCCCATCCCCGGTCACACTCATACCCAGTGCGGGCATGCACCGCCAGGGATCCGGCCACCACCATGACGAGCCCCCTTCCCCCGCCAGCGCGACGCACATCCCGCGACATTATTCCACCCATGAGTACCACCACCACCACCACCACGACCCCAGCACGCCGCACCACGTTGGGCACCATCGTTCTCGATCCGGACCACCAAGGGCTGCATCCCATCGATATGCGTCGACTTTTACACAGCCCGTGTATGGCCACAATGGCTCCACGAGCTCGAGCTCGCACAACGGCGGCGAGCGTTCTCACAGCCAGAGCCAGAGACACCATCATCATCATCATCACCGTGCGCCATCGCCGTCTCCTGGCACGGCCACCTCTTATTATCAGGGTCAAGGTACCGGGCTTGGCCGCACGCCCGCGGGGACGTCTCATCGATCGCGCGTGCCTCCACCCGTCGTACCCGAACGCATCGCGACACCACACCCCGAGTACAAGCACGAGAAACCACCCCCGAGTCCGCTGCCGGCTGCGACAGAGGTCCACCGTCGACCCTCGCACCGACTAGAGCGTCCGCCAAGTCCCCCGCGCCCCCCGCGTCCGCTCCTTGCGAGCGAGATCTATCGCAGCCCGCATCGACCGGCGTTGCCAGCCAACTATGACGATCGGATGCAGACGCGATATGTGAACATGCTGCTCGCACTGGACGGTATCTCGCCGCTCTTCTACGTTCTCTCGGCGTTCTTCACCTGGATCTTGCTTGCCGGGTTCGTACTCTTGCCGGGTACGTTTGCGTCGTTCAAAAACGAGCCAGCGGGTTCCGCTGAGGGTAAATTTTTAACCCTGGTGAACCATCTCTCGTTGTAAGCCCATTCTTGAGATGATGATGCCACGTTTGTTAACCTCGTCATGCGTCAAGGTATGTCATTGCATTTCTTTGCACAGGAGTTGGAGCATCTGGGATGATCTGGCTCTGGTGGCGGTGGCATGGAAATTATATCTGGGTTGCGAACCGCATCTTCCTGTGAGTCACACGTCTTCGAGATGGTAGTTTCTCCTCACGTTTTCGACCCCTCAAGTCCTGGATTCCTCAACTCCGTCGCCGGGGTGATCTCAACTCTATCAAGTATCTACGGCACACAGGCTGGTGTTTTTGGCAGAACGGAGAAATCAGCGATCCTCGTTACCGGTGTGCTGTCGTGCATCTGCGGGACATTGGTGGTGATATATGAATTTTGGTTGATACGAAATCTCAGGTTAGAACATGATCATCAAGTGGGGGTCGAACTGGCAGGGAAATTTGGAGAGGGGGTCCCGGGAGGAAAGAAGGAGGTTCGGAATGGAAGGGCATAGGGCGACTAGAGTATGCACTGGGTAGCCACGTATTTGGGATTTTTACGATCATGTTATACGAGCGCGGCGAACGAGCGAAGCATCATTTCGCAAAGAAAAAGATGTTTGATTGCATTCCAGGGACTGGACCACACTGGAATACCTGTGCGGAAGTGACCGCGGAAGGTTATCATGGGCAATTTAGATCTCGGAACTGAGTCAAGGGCACGAGTTTGCCACACACGGCGGAAGCATCCCGTCCTCGAGGCGATGGGGCGGTGTTGAGAATTGCATAGAGCATGCAGTGGCCATGCAAAGATGGCTCAGGAGAGGTACACTCCTGAACCGCGGACGTGAGGAAACATATGAATTATGTCACTGTAGCAAACAGGAGATGTTGTCATGAGACGCTCAACAGCTGAGCAACCTTGGAGGCCACTTGGGAAGAAGAGAGATTGTCTAGCTCGACGTGCTTCTCGACACCGCGCTCTGCGAACATAGGTGGGTACAGCCATCCGCACGTGCTACGGAAGGGCACAGAACGCACCAAAGCGAGCAAACACGCGTGCGGGGGTGCCGGAGGCTTCCCTGATCAGGACGGGCAGGTCTGGGTTGTATTTCTTGATGACAGGGTACTCGGCGACGACGAACTGGCTGTGTTGGAGTGAGTATTCGCGGGTTAAATGAGCCCTTGTCGACGTACCGGGTTCCCGCTGACGCCTGGGCCGATTGGCAGCACAGGATACGGATCTCACGGAGGGCTGGGGAGAGCGCCTTTGCAAACGAGGACATGGCGGAGATGATGAGAGAGGCGGTTGAGGTGGATTACATAATATAAAGGGTTGCGAGGGATGGGAAAGAGAACAAGTGTTTGACTTGAACGTCCCCCAAACCGACGCTGCCCGCTGCAGTGCCCGTATTCACCTCGACAT
Organism: Xanthoconium purpureum; assembly: GCA_038090075.1. NCBI lineage: Eukaryota > Fungi > Basidiomycota > Agaricomycetes > Boletales > Boletaceae > Xanthoconium > Xanthoconium purpureum. The sequence goes on along the minus strand of JBBPMA010000172.1, from coordinate 23,114 downwards.
CGCCATGGACGACGAGCAGAAGCAACAGCAGGAAGACTGGCTCAACAGTCGCAAGAACAGGCTTCCTTCCTTCACTGAGGTCCTCTCCAGACGTACAAGACCTCCAGTCGACTTGTTCATGTTCTAGTCCGTTTCTATCCTTTTCTGCCATCTTCTGGCGTGTTAATCCTCCGTTTAAACCAGTTTATTTCTTCAGCGCGAGGGCGCAGAAGATATATTAGATTTTTGGCTCGACGTTCAGCAGCATGAGAACCTCTGCAGGGCCTACTTCAAGGACGTTCGCAAGTCTGGCCGAACCATCAAGGACGACTGGCCTCAATATTGGGACTATGCGCGTCGGCGCGGCTCAATATACGGAGCGGTCGTCGGTTTACAGGCCAGCGGGGGGAAGCGAAGTACTAGCACTACCGACGTGCTCAACGACCAAGAAAAGCAGGGTCTCGCCGCTGCCGGCGAAGAAAAACGTGCCGGTGGTCGTTCAACCAGTCCACGTCCACGCACCCCTGGGGTTGAAAAGGAACGGATCGCGTCCGCATCACCCACCGCCGAAGAGGCAGGTCGTTCAACAACCCCGTTCTCACTCTCAGCACGCACACCTACTCTATTCAACCTGCGACGAGCTTCACGTGCCCCTACGATCATTCCTCGTTCTGCCGCTATTACACGGATGGACCTCGTTGCGTCTGCGGAGCGCATCTATCTCCGATATCTCTCCCCCGCAGGCACCGTAGGGTCTCCTGAAAATCACGAGATTTATCTTCCCCCCGCGTTGCGTATACACTCTTTCCCCTTGAGCAGCACTCAGGAACCTGGGACACAGAGTGAGCTGAATATGTTGGCGCATATTCCCGATATGTTCCACGCTCAGAAGGAGTACTGCTTCCGCGCGATGGAACAAGACGCATTTCCGCGCTTCCTCAGAGCCAAGGCGTTCGGCAATCTGACCCCCCTGTCTGCCCTTGTTCGCCTCGTGCTGGGCCTGCTCATACTTTGGATTGCGCTGGCTACCGCGTTTTCCCTCGTTTTCCTCGATGTACAACCAAAATCCAAACGTTTTTTCGTAAGTCCTTTTTTGAAAGTATTTTCGCTGCCAGTCATGACGTTTTTATCGCAGCTTTTCCTTCCCTTCACGTTCGCCATCCTTTTCCTCATTTCACATCAATATGAGCTTGATCCCGTCCTCGTGTTCCTGGGCCAATCGGAATCAACCCCTTTCCGGACGCTCACAATCCGAGAGCCTTACGTGAGGAAGCTGCTTCTTGGGCGTGCCATCTGGGTGACGACGCTGGTCGCGATCTGTGTGACTGCGTTGACCCTGATATTTTGGGCTGTTCCAGGCCATCGATTGTGACTTTAGACCAGCATGGTGGCTTCGTGACGCAATTCAGGATGGAAGCAGACGCATGTACGGCCGCAGGGACTAAGTGTGGATTCAAATCTGACCTGACGTTTACTCCGTTGGATAATCTCACTTGTCAGAACTACCTTTTCTTTTTCTTATTTCCCTATCTAGTTATTTCACTATCCCCCTTTTGGCCACCTCTTATAGTCTATCCTAATCCTTTCGGTTTCATGTACGTCTCATCCTCGTTTTGCTCCACGGCTTTGTTTTGGATTTCTTATACCTTTCTTGCTACCCCAGGTGCACTTACATACCCTGTCATCTCTTCCGCCCACGCCGCGCACAATAGGCACCACCAAGCTACATCGTTATGCTCTCGCTCGTTTTTTCCTCTTGACAATGACTTTCTCTGTGGAAAGAACCCCCTCTATATTTGTTACGACCCGTTATTGACGTTCCTCTCTGGTTCTTGTTCCGTGTGTTGTGCTGCGCGCGTTGAAGTTTAATAATAATGTTAAATGTATTTCCATGGCGTCTGGACGTGAAACGGGATCTTGGCGCAACTCCACTCCATGATGGTTGCCTTTCCCACATGATGCCAGCTTGTTACATCCCTTTCGGTTGCGGGATTCAGGGAGGACGCGTCAGAATCACCCTTCATCCGTCGGAACAGTGCTGATAGGGGTCCGGGAGGATTGCTTCCTCTATGACATACTGTTCGGTTCGGGGACACGAGGCTATGTACAGGGGTCGATCGTGAAATGTGTGACAGAAGTGAGTGAGATCAAATTGTGCTTGGGACAGGTGCAAGGCGTTCCACCGACGGGTCACTAGTGATATTGATAAGCGATAACCTTACAACGGTGTCGCGAATGTGTGGTCAACCAAGAAAAAAAAAGTATACTAGATACTTGGAAAACAAACAAGAACGTCCAACGCCCCTAAACTGTAAGCAGTCCGACCGCCGCGCGTAACCGTTACAGCAAAAGGCAGAATACTGAGTGACTACCACTCAGTATCACGGACGGTATATGTACTAGTAACAGGGACCTAGGTAAGCCAGCGTGCTTACATCGGAGAGCACCCGCGCCGGGAATAGTCGGTACCCGTTCGCAGTTGTACTGCGATACACATCGCGCATTCAAACCTGAGAATGCCCCCGGACGAATATGCCAACCAGGGTAGCCTTGTGGTTGGAATTCGATTTGATCCAGTGGTTGACTCTGTCGGCGATCGCGAGTACCTGGGACGGGAAAGTGTTGGAAAGGTCGAGGCGGAGATGCGACTGGAGTCCTGGTGGCTCCGCATTCTCGGGCTAGTGGGATCGGTACACCACGGCAATGATAACCTTGCAAAGCCACATGATCAAGCACTGAGATGAGGTTGAATGTTGACGTCTTACACATACGATTACGCTCGAATGGGTTTCACTCCCACACGCGGGGATCAAGTACCACAAATTACGGGCATTTCCGACGACATGATGAAGGCGAGATCCGAAATCGGATTCTTCGTACCTGTCGATGTTCGACAGGACCCCTATTTATTGTACCAGGATCGATAATCGGGGTCAGAATAAGAACGGTAAGCCCTGCTAAGCCTACAGCTTGATATGCGTGCCTAGATCGGTCCACGTCCACGTCACCTTGAGCGAGGTCCGAAACGCGGAAGAATCCGACGCAGCGGGCCTTTTTGCCAGACCGCAGGAAGACTTCGGGCCACGTAGTCGACCGGCGGGATTTGTATACCGCGCGAACAGAAAACGCGGGTTCCTGGTAAGCTGATAAATGCGACACTTCGGGCCGTTGAACGAGGCACAACCGAGGCTTGCTTGACGAGCAGTAACTCCGCGAGAAGATTTCGAAGACGATGATTTTCTACTTGGGATGCTTACCTTAAGTAAATGCATCCAGACTACTTATATCAGGATAGTCGGATGCAGGCGTACTGCACCAGATATGATCCGAGTGAGCGCAACAGGGCGACGCTGATTGTGAATAAGCTCCGCACCCCTACCGTTTGTCTGAACTCAAGTTGTGGGAACGACGTCAAACACTTCACAGGTCGTGATTTCATTCTCAGTCAAGGCTCAAAGCGCGTAAGACTGTTTTCACAGTAGTTCGGGGACCCGGCATGTACTTACCTGCCACAAGCTGCACCTTGTGATGCGGCGCAGGGCCGCTGATCCGTTGAGTTAGCCGACTCGAGGTGAGGTGCCGATAGCCACATCTTGAAGGAGCATTACCCCCCCAGCGCGTGATATTTCGCTTTACGTTCTGGTTCTATGAGAAGAATCTTAGCTTTCATTGAACCTGTTCAAGTTTGCAGTACTGTGGTACTCACAGCTATTATTCGTTATGGGAACCATGCGTTAGTCAGGTAGAATTTTGAGACAGTTTAACATGATGCAGTATTGCAACGTGCATTTGGTGCCACTCTAAAGCACCACCAAGGTTTGTCGATTTGTAACAGGTGAAATGGACACGTCGTCACGCAGGTCGCTGCCGCAAAATGTCAAAGGGGGGAGCTTTACCATTCCTGTCGTTTTCCAAATAGATGTCAATAATAACTGCTTTCCAAAACGGGTTTCATCGTGACCGCCCATGTTTCGAACGATCTCGAACGCTGCCGAACAATCTAGACTGTGCTGCAAAACAGTGGATCTCCACGTCATGCAAAGTATACGTTTTATTCTCCTCTCATCTGGAACGTTACAGAAAAAAGAGTGAAGAATATAAAAAGGGGACATCCATGGGAGGTCTTTCTCATCACAATATCTTTACGACCAACTTCCTCTGCTCCAAACATCAGCTCTAAGCATCTCATCCTTTGGGTTCTACAAATGGCCTTTGTTCAATTCTACTACGACCCCATCACCGAGTTTGACCGTCTCCTTGAAGACGCTCTCGCGACTCGGTCCTGCCCCCGTGCCTGCGCTCCCTCGACAGAGGCCGGACACACAACTCCGCGTCACCGCGATGTCTATCGTCCAAGGTAATTCACCCTTTCCCTCATTTCACACACCTACTGAATTGTCTCTCCAGATTGGACCTTCACGAGTCCAAGGACGCCAATACCGTAACAGCCACGTTCGAGCTCCCCGGCTTGACATCAGATGGCATCACCATTGACGTTCACCAGAACCGTTTGACGGTCTCTGGAGGGGCACCTGCTCCAGAATCCGAGGAAGAGAAGAACTACGTCGTTCGTGAACGCCGCTCCGGGAGGTTCTCCCGTACGTTGCAGCTTCCCTACGGGACCAAGGTAGGCTCGCTGTCTTCATTTTCTCTCTCGACTATGGATGCTGACGCAACGTGTAGCCTGACGATGTCGCGGCCAAGATGGAGAACGGCATTTTGACGATCACGTTCCCAAAGACTTCCCCCGAACAAGAGGCCAGGCGCATTGTTATTCAGTAGAAGCTTGACCTGCCAATAGCTTCAATTCGTCGATCAACTTGACACAAATTGACACGGGTGAAGGACTGTATATTATAACTAGTAGTTTACTACTTTTATTGGTCTCAGTAATGCTGTATCCTTGATTCCGGTCTTCGTGCCCGCTTATTTATGTGCTTACCGGTATGATACTGTTACTCTGATATGGTGGCTACATGAAAAAGTGACCCTGCGAGCACAAGACCTGGACCTGGAAGGAGTCAGAAAGTTATCCGTGCCTTGTTGCGTCAAACCACGCCTTTCAAGACTGTTCTCTGAAAGTGGTATGTTGTGCCATCTTTCCACTCAATGGTCAAAAGTACCAGTTCTTGCGGATGCCTGCTGTGAGTCCTACATGAACTCTGCTGTACCATTTTGGAGCGACAATGGATCCATCAATGAAATTTCGAGTCAGGAGAAGGGAAATTGCATTGAACTTCACATTCACAAGACCAATACAAAAGTATAATTGACCAGCTCGCTAAGGGAAATGCTGAGCGGGGAATTGAGGCCAGTGTGGGTGCTCGTGAAGCACGAACGCGATCACCTGGATGTCCTGGCGGACTCTTGTCTATTCCGTCGGGATGAACCGCAGACCGGACGGAACTGCTATCCGACATGAAACGGTCCGACAGAAGATGGTGTAGATTCTCTCCAGCTCTAGGAATGAAGCGATCGTTGCTTCCAAGGTTCCAACATGACTCCGCGCAGAATGAAGGTGATTACGGAAGACCCGAGAGGAATTTATCGTTTCGAAGGTGCCGCAAGAGTCTCGGAAACGCCGCTAGCGAAGATGAACGGCTGCAGGTGTTGCGGGCACAGTAGCAGATTCTGAGGGAATGATATGTCCGTCACTTCACCTTGAACTGGTGCAATGGCGCGATAGGTTCAGTAAACCTCACCCTGGGAGAACACCAACGACCTGTTGGATTAGACTCATTCGTAGAATGTCCACGTCCGCTCGTGTCGAGACTCGTATTCTGCTTCGTGTTTTCTGCCAGGGGCTCATAGTCGGCGAGTTTCAGGACCTTGTTCACGTTCCCTGCTCGATACCCAGGGGGCTAGTGTTGCGAGTAGTGCTCTTCAATGGCGGACCAGGACGTAGGTAGTCAACGAGCGAAGGTGTTTCCATTCCCACGGGGCTCTCCCTGTGACGAACCAGTCTTCAACTTCAAGTTTAGTATTGATGCACTCTGCGTCGTTCTTGCCGTTACTCGTGTCCTTCAGATTATTGCTAGCATTCATTCCATCGCATTCAATAAATGGACTTCAACATGACCATCAACTGTCCTCTCCGTTGACTTCATATTCCCGCTGTCAGTACGTTTTCAGGTTTCATACAACCCGAAGGTGGCCTAAATTGTCGATTGGACAGTAAAAGAGGGTCTCTGGCTCTATACCCACAATATTGATCCATATGCTGGGGGCGTTTTCCGTCATGTAAGAATTGCGTTCATATCCCAAACGGTCGATTAAGTTCCTTTGCTCTAGTCCCCGCTGCTTCTTTCCATCTTTTCTACTCTACTGCCGCCACTACCTATCGTATGGGCGTTGAGTGACATCGTCGGTGCTTGGGCACTACTCCGCATATGGCGCACCCGGCAGCGTATCGGTAAGGGTTCAAGTGGTCGCGATGGTTTGGTTGCCGCAGCGTCCCTCTTGAATCCCTACGTCTTTCTTCCCTCTCTGGCACTGTCCACCTCCACATTTGAGAATACGGCATTACTTTTGACTCTCATGTTCGCCTCTGAGGGTAAGCTATTCGGTTGTCACAAGAACAGTCATTCACGCACATCCTGCAGGAAAATCGTCGGCAGCCCTGCTGGCTTTAGCATTCTCGACTCATCTCTCCATGTCCACGTTTCTCCTGCTGCTTCCGGTGTTGATGTTGCTCGTCACTTCCCCAGTCTCTCAGCTTGCTTCCCCGCAGGAATTCAAAGGCGATACACGAACTGCTGTTAAGTACACAGTCCAGTTCGCCGCGTACTGGCTTGTCCTTTTTGGCGCCGCTTCTGTTATGGTTGGTGGAGACTGGGGATGGGTGCGCGAAACATGGGGAGCCAGGTTCGTGTTTTCCCGACGGATTTGTCTAGACGGACATATCTGAAGCATGACGTCCACAACAGCTTGACCCTCCCAGATCTGACGCCCAACCCAGGGTTGTGGTGGTATTTCTTCACAGAGATGTTTGACCATTTCAGACCGTTTTTCCTCATGGTTTTCTCGGTACGTCTCTTAAATCGTAATCTTTTTTTTTGGCTAGATCCTCATGCATTGCTCTTGATAGGTTCACCTCGTGATTTATGTCTTACCGATTTGCATCAAATTCCAGTAAGCCATTGCTTCGTCCCGTTCTCTTCCCTACAATGTCCTCTTAGACACGACGCGCTGTACGCATCCTTCCTGCTCGTCGGCGTCCTCGGCATCTTCAAAGCATACCTCACACTCGCCGACCCTGGACTCTTCCTGAGCATGTTCGTGTTGTTCCCAGAAGTCCACCCATGTACGTACCTCTTGGTCTTTCTTCGTTCGAACTCGAACTTCAGGATATCGATGTTGACGGACGCCCTATAGACCTCCGCCACCCGATCGTCACGACGCTCGTACACGTCCACGCGGCGCTGCTCTTACCGCTCTTCCACGCACTATGGGTGACCGAAGGCAGAGGGAACGCTAACTTTTATTATGCCGCCAGCTTGGTGATGGGCGTCGCGGGCGGGATGGGCGTTGTGGATGCCTGTTTTGCCGGTCTGAGAGTCGCCTTTGGGGACGTTATCGAAAGCGAGAGAGAAAAATGGGTCGTTGTGCAGGAATGAGCTCTCGTGACACGTGTAGAATAAACACTGAGCAATGCTAATGGGCACCCAAAGACGTATATACATTCCACGCCCTTCGACAGTCCAAGCGTGACTATGTAAAATAAAGGAGAACATACGGAATCCGTCGTGTCCAATGTGCCAAGCAGGCGTTAGCTGTCCTCTATGTAGATTCTGAATAGAGAGATGAATTTCATGTTCTGAGGTTAAACTGATTTCACTCACCAGCCCTTTTGTGTCTCGGTTGCTTTCCTTTCTCACCACCATCGACGAGCGCCGTTCCGACGCCCTGAGAGGTCTCGCCGCCTTGTCCCTGACCTCCCAAAGGCCCCTCACCGACGTGTCCACCTGGGGTATTCTCGCTTTCATGGCGCCTCGGTTGCTTTCCTTTTTCGATACGCGCCATTTCGACACCCTGAGAGGTGTCTCCTCCGTCTCCCTGCCCCCCCAAAGGCTCAGGCTTGGCCATGGGTTCGCTTGGAGCATTCTCGTCTGCACGAGATTCTGGGTTGGTCCCATTTTCGTCATCACCATCGTCATCATCACGATTAGCGTCCCCGCGCAATCGGTTCAAGATACGCGTATCCTGCCAACGCGCAAACAGTAGTTTCAAGCCGCTAGATATCCACGTCCATCAAGTCAGTATCACCACGCTCACAAGGTGGCTCTCGGATTACGCACTCGTACAGCTTGGAAGACAGGTAAATTGGCGTGACCACGGCCACGGCGAGGACTGCCAGTACCGAAACGCCGAGAAGAGCAGGAAGGATACTGATCACGCCCACCGCCTGGTTGCGGAGCAATGTCACGAGGCGGTTCCAGTGCCGAATGTGGGGCAGCACGGCGTCCCCGGTTGACAGGAGACCTTGTTCGGAAAGTTCTCCGTCGATGGCCTTGATCATCTTGTCGAGCATGGTGATCACGTCAGCTGAAAAGGCAACGATAATGAACACGTGTTCTACCCTTGGTATCCCGCACGAGGGGAAAAGGGAAGAAGAAAAAAACGTACTTCGGTTCGGGGTCCAGACGCGCCAAGGCGACGTGTCTGCCTCGTCGACGAGCGTGCCGGTTAAATATAAATTTTTTAGAGTGTTGTATTCTGGGGCATTGTATGTGCTGGCGCGCAGTGTATCTGAAATAATACGTCACATGAGTTCCAACATCACCCAGATCCAGGTAGCACTTACCGTTCTGCGCCAGAATACGCAGCGCGCACGCCGGTCCCATCATCCACGAAGGTGGCTTGGACGGTGCGTTCGGCAAGGTGGGTGACCGAAGAACCGCAGGGTCGGCTGGTGGCGCCTGACCTTCGCTAGAGGAGTCCGAACTCGCAGAGGTTGGCCCCGACGCACTCGTCGAGATCGGCCGATAACTATCTGGGAGAAGCATCTCAACGATGTCGGATATGTGGGGGTCGATAGTTGCCACGCCGTGTGCTAAAGCCGCGGAACGTGAGGTGAAACTCTTAGGATGGCCATTTTTATGCGTACCAGTCTGAGCCAAGGCAGAAAGAATCGCCACCCCTGCTTTCTGAACCTTCCATACTGGATTCCGTAGACGTTCCAGACTCTTGGCGACAAGCTCGCGCGTCCATGGACCGTCCACGTCTACCGATCGACTCAGCAAGAGTGACCTGATACCGCCATTCAATTACGCACCAAAGGACCGAAAGATGTCCAAGCAAATCAAGCTCGTTCGGATCTCCTTCGGCTTGCCATTCCCTAGCTTCATTTTCAGCACCTCGGTGATGTCGTAGTCCTTGATCTTTTCGCGCAGGTCAGCTAATACAAATAAATCGGTAAAGCAAAAGATCATCGAATCTGAGTGGCGTTACCGTGTTGCATGAAGTCACCAAAGATCTGGAACCCTTCGACAGGGCCGACAGCATCGTCGAAGTAGTCCAGTCTTAGCATACCCACGATATGTTTCGGGAGGTTTTCGTTGTCTTTCATGGACTCCTTCATGTCGCCTACGATAATTCTGAGCGACGCGAGTCCGATAGCAAACGATTCTACTCACTGTAATTCCTTATGCAGGTAGCCAACGCGTATGCGGCCAGGAGTGCGCTATCCTTACGTCGCAGCTGACTAACGAAGACGTTCAACAGGTGAATCTCGAGGAGATAATCCCGGATAGCCTTGGCTGATGAAACATGAGTTCATGACTTTAGTTCGGTAATATGAGACTTACTCTCGCATAACTTCAGAAGAGTCAACGTAGCAGCGGTACGTTCTCGGACATTCCCTTTCTGAACGGCCTTTTTCAGTTCTCTGATGAGTCTTCTCTGGGGGTCCAAGAGCGCTTGAGCACCTGATACGAAGTGTAGCATGGTCAACCATCGTCCGCAACGGCTTGATGAAAGAAACTCACCAAGCCCGAAAAGGCGACGCAATACCTGCTGTCCAGGATCTTCATTGGAAGCTTGTTCGTTAGCTGAATCGTGTCTGTCGGGGTTCAAGCGGGTCAGGGCGCTGGCGAGATTAGCTCGAACGTGTGCATTGCGAATGTTTAGTTGGTCTAAACATTGGTTAGGAAGAAAATACGCGTGCAAAGAAGTGCTACCTACGTTCACGGTCATTCGGATCATATAGAGCAAGCAATACTTCAACAGCGAGTGGGCCGACAAGTCGTCCGTCTTTACTTGCCAACTCCCTGATCCTTGGCTTTACTAAGGAACACACAGCTCGCGCGCGCTCTGCGGTACAACAAATTTACTACCGTCTACCACACTGAAGGTGGAAATGCTCACGGTCCGGAATTCTTGCCAGGGTCAATGCCATGCGCAACGCGGCAATCAGAAGGTGGGGGTCTGCGAGGAATGACATATCACTATGTGGGCTTCATCATAGGTATAGTCCTTACTTTCGACCTCCAATATCCAAGAAAGTCTGGATACACCGGAACCAGGGGGGTTGGCCGCGAGTTCCTCAACCAGAGTTGGCCGGGTGTCCTCTAGCGAATCATGAGTGAGTTATTAGATGAAAGGCGACCACGAACGCACCGCACTGCAAAAGGCAGTTCAAGCCGTCCATTGCCTGTCCAAAATTGCCTTTCGGTTGCTTAATGATCGCATCAAGCAACTTCACCAGAGTTTCCAAGACGTCTGGTGTGAGAATCCGCTCTCGCAGAATTGGGTGCTTCGTCAGGGGCCTTAGGAGGGCAACCACCCTGGGACCATCTCGATGCTTGTGCGCTGCTAGAATGTTCCTCAGGCTTTGCTTCGCGTCATCGAAGATTTCTTGTGAAAGGTCAACGTGAGGTTGCGCACGACTTTTCGGGGGTGCTTCGGGATCGCAAGCTGCAACGAAAGGTTAAGAGCGAGACGATGCGCATGTTGGAGAAAGGAGGCTCACAAGCTTCATAATAGGCAACGATAATAACAAGCCTAACGAGCGCTACGCAGTCACGGTTGTGGATGAGGTGCATAAACTGGTCTCGCCATTGAGGCACATTCCTGACGCATTGTTTTCCCTCCTCTGAAGGCGCAGAAAATGAATTTGTCAAATGAGTCGCCGCAAATGTGAAAACTTACTGAATCGCAGCATAAACAACAACCTATCGAGGTATATTGGTGCAACCCCTTGCTGACTACCCAGGTATTTGAGCAACTCTTGTGCCGCGGTATCATCGAATAGTCCCGTCTCCCAAATTCGGCTGTCCAGTTCCACATCATCGACTCCAGACTGTATAATGGGTATGTCGAAACCCTCTCCCAGTGTTGCTTTTGGCTTATACACGTTGGCATATAAGACGGAAGCGTGAACCTTTTGACCAGGTATGATACGACGTGGTTGCAGCTTATGCAAGCTACCAAGTGCAAGATCAGTATCACGAACCAGTAAGACATCACGAGCCTCACCGTCGAGAATCCTCACCAGCACCACTAAAGGATACTTGGTGCTTGATAGGCATATATTCAACGGCGGGCCACAAACCAGCCATCGAATTACTGATGCCGAGATCAAGGTCATCTGGAACCCAGACTATATCGGTCGGTTCCAATACGAGACCACTGGCAGTCGCTTCTCGGCGCATCCATAGCAGCGAGACATTTCCGGCCTGTTGCGACTTTCCGGGTCTGTTCTTACCACCTCTGCGCGAAGCATATTAATATCATGCGAATGGGTCCCGAAGTATACCCACACGTCTGAGTGACTGCCGGCAAACCAGACTTCCTTGATTTCACTAGTCTTCTTTCCCTCGGAGGAATGGGTACCATTGTCGCTCACTTTGGACTGAGTTTGTTCGCTTGGGGAGGATGCAGCATCCCCAGCGTCGGAGCTAACAACATACTTGGACTTTCCGCCGTCCGTTTGAGAGTTCATTTCGTGGAAATACTCTGGCATGAACTTGACACGAAGCTCGTCAAGGGCAAGCGCGTGGCGGAAATGACAAGCATGTGCCGCGGACGAGGAAGTCGAAAGGAAGACGTCTCCTCTTATAAGCCCTACGGAGGATACAGTATCCCTGACGAGCATGAGTTTTAAATAGCGTCCGACCGAGGAATGAAAGTAAGTTACCATACTCCAACGAAGTGCACTCTGAGGTCTTTCCAGGAAAACGTATTCTTGAATTCTCTTGCGATTTGTCTTGTCTTTGGCTTTCCGAAACGGATTGACTCGAAATGATCGTAAGCCCTGCCAAGCGGTTCGTCGGCTTTGTGTAATCCGTGCCACAACTACTTACGTTCCAATCTGTTTCTCTGTTGGCGTCCTTATCAAGCCGACCTGTAACGTGCTCAGTTCTACGCAATGATGAAAATTTAATCCGCATCGTACCTCGTGTATCATCCCCGCAAGCACCCGCACTTGATATGCCCCCCGAGAGAAACCTGCGCCACGGTTGTCAGCTGCGAAAATTGTGACGAAGAACCGAAACTACCGAACAGGTATATCTGATCCCCCTCATGATACTCCCTTGCTAACCAGCCGTACGCATCCTTGACGATTTCCTCCATATTCCTGCCACAAAGTACTTCATCCCATCGAAAAGGAGATAATTGTGCGGAGTACGAACCATGCAACGGCCATGTCGAACTTGTCAGAGACTGCTCTTTCCATACGATTGAGAATATGTAACGATTTTGGGCGAGTGCCAATCCCGCTGGAATAGTACGCAAACTGCTCTGGGTTCTTCGTTTCCAGATCGATTTTGGCGAACAGTTTCACCACGTTGGTATTCTGCCCATAGCTGTTAGCGAAAGAACATCGCAGGGGTATCGAGCGATTACATTCTGACCAAATTGATTAGAAGTACCATCGATGCATACGACGAGGTTCCGCCCGTGACCCTGTTGTCGGGTACACTGACTGCATCTAGATGGATTGCGGAAAGATGACCCGTTCGTCGGTGCATGTGTATGAGGCGACGTGCTTGGGCTCTCCATGGTGAGGGATGGTGAGGTGCAGTAGGAGCACGAGGATTCGGGATGGGGTGAAACCTTTGGACTTGGACGGCAGGTGTACGCCCTCAAATAAGCCAGAGCGCACGGAACCAGGGTTACCGCAGCGAGCAATGCCGGAATTTATAGCAATGATGCGGCCGGCGTGAAGAGAATGTGTTCCACTGCGTGGACAGCCAGGGTATGCGATGTGCAATTCATAGGCTCGCGATACACGAGGTTTCCGACATACTGTGACTGTCAGTTATGGATAGATCATACGGTGATACTGCTCAGTCATCGTTGGATACCCTCTTTCAATGAGTGCATTTGACTTCCACTTCGATGAAGGGCGGCTGGCGAGGTGTTGACAAAATGATCCAGGAGACGAGAACAAACCCCGTGGGCCTTATCGAACCGCGCGTTGGCCTCAATGTTAGGAAATCATTTTGCCGCCGCATGGGTGCCTTGCGGAACGAGCTGAATTGAGACGCCAAGTTAATAAAAGACACAAGCACCAGCCAGTTAGAAAAGAGTAACGACCGGTGCTGTCTGCGAGCAACCGGCTTGACTCACATGTTTCTAGAGAATGGGAGGGGGGCCATGTCGGAAAAGTTCGTCAATATTGTGGACACATGGCGGAACCGAACAGAAGCTCAGGCCTCAGGCTCCAGATTCAGAGTGGCGTGGCCGAATTTTCTCTTGCGGCAGGTGCCGGTCGCCTGTCACTGAAACCGATTGCCACGAATAGCCTCAACTTGGGCATCTACATACACCCTTGTGAGTGAGTTTTGTATTCCGTCCCATCGTGCTGACGAATCGTATCCGATCTTGTGCCGAAAAGACCTTGATAGTACTAGGCTGCCACACCTAGACTGCGCCTTCAACTCGCCGAAACAACGAGGCTCGCATCCGGACCCATTGCGGTTCCTGCCAGATGGGCTCGACCCTTAGCTCCCCTAAGCGCGGATATTATCTTTGGTCTAGAAGTGCAGACCTCGAGGCTTCAGGTAAGGATGTTTGGAGGATGGAAAGTCCGCCGAGACCGGATCCGGCACCGCGCCATTTTTATGTGATTAATATATCACTTCCCAATCGATGGCTGCCCTTCTGAGTGACCCGCGTGCTACGAGGAGTTGACCGCGTCTGAAGAGTTACCACATCATTTCAGGCTTAATTCTTTTGCAGAAAACACTCAGTTATCCTGGCTGTCTGCAGTTCAAGGTACCCCTCAGGCGCTCCAGAGGCGAAAGGAACTGAATGACTTCGGGGCGCATCCAATGGCATCAGCGTCCCGGAGGGTTGCCTCAGCTCCGTCGCTACCAGATTCAGCCTGGGAACTTCCATGCAGAGACAATGTCACAGTGACGCCATTCGTTCAACCCCTCCCATTGCAAATGCTCCATGATCTTGTGTGCATCCGAGAAAGAATGGGCTTCGAGGGGCCTGATGCAAGGAGGAATGTCTCAACGGACATGGTGCAACAGCATTGTAGAAATCGACACAAGTTGCGGTTCAATGACCACGGTGGAATGAATCGAAGTCGTTGGTAGTCATTTGGTGGAGCATCAGTTGATGTAGAGCTTTAATAGTAGACTGGGTATCATGTGTTGCCGTCGGTCGCGAGAACGCTGGCGATAGTGTGTGGTTCAAACTCGTCTTCGAATGGCGAGACTGATTGAACAGAAAGGCGACGAGCTTGAGCACGGCGTTCAGTTCCAGCTGCTCAACTGGTATGTTACTCGGATGAGCTTCGTCAAGATCACTGCACGATGTTTACACATTACGGTTGCCGATCTCACATATCTCGATGTATGACAACAATCAAGCTTCAACATTGGTCAGTCATGTTACCACCTTCTTGAACACCCTCATTTCCATGAGTACCCTCAATTGTCTCGTCTTCCTGACTACCCTGACCCTCCTGGTTTTCTCTATGCCCGCCTTCATCTCCATCTTCACCTTCGGGGGTCTCGCTCTTACGCCCACGCAATTTGTCGAGTATACGGGAATGTTGGTAACGTGTCACCAGCCGTCGGAAGAACCTACAACGGCAATTCAGCGACATGAACGCGTTGCGCCACCGTTTGCTCCCCCACTCACTTGTAGGTTGCAAAGGAGAGGTAGACTGGGGTGATCACCGCGACGGCGACAATCGTGAGCGCAGATACACCCAACACCAGAGGCAGGATCGTCACCGCCGCGATCGCTCTATCACGGAGTAGCGTAGCCAGGCGATCCCAATGCTGAATGTGCGGCAGGACTGTGTCGCCAATTGACAAGAGCCCTTCTTCCGAGAGCTCCTCGTCGATGGCCTTGATCATTTTGTCCAGCGTATTCATCACGTCGGCTAATGCAATCATCAATTCGAGCTGACACAGTACGTGGAAGTGGAGCACGACCAACCTCGGTTTGGGGTCTTGACTCGCCACGCCGACGTATCCACCTCATCAACGAGGCTCCCAGAGAGATGGAGGTGCTTCAAGCTTCCGTATTGCAACGTGTCACGCGTATGGTCGCGCAGCATTTCTAAATTAAGGTCACATGAACTGAACTTGGCCGGCATGCACAGTATCGCTAGATACTCACTATTCTGCGCCAATATGCGCAATGCGCAGGCGGGTCCGAATATTGATGAAGGTGGCTTGGATGGAGATTCTGGTGACATGGTTTGCGCATGAACTGATCGCAAACTTTCTTCCTCTGTTCCGTGTGCCTCGCCAGAACTCACAGTGGTGGAAGATATTAACGAATAACCAGTCGGCAGGAGCATTTCCACCATCTCGGGTAGGCGATCTTTGATGGCAACTGCACCGTGATCTGAAAACAGGGATTGAGTCAAGGATTCACCCGGCAAGTCTGAAACAACATCCATACTCGTCTGAGCCAACGCAGATAGGATCGTCACACCTGCTTTCTGAATCTTCCATTCAGGGTTCCGTAGGTGTTCCAAACTTTTGGCGACGAGCTCGCGTGTCCAAGGTCCATCAGGATCTAGGGAATTTAGTCCAAATCGCATAGCCATCCTTGGATGCCTACCGAAAGACCTGAAAATGTCCAAACAAATCAGGCTAGTCCGAATCTCCTTGGGTTTTCCCGCTCCTAGTTTCATATTCAGGACTTCGGTGATGTTGTAATCCTTGATCTTTTCCCTCAAGTCAACTAGGTAGAAGAAATGAGTACGGGAGGATCGAAATATACCATCACCACATTACCGTGTTGCATAATATCCCCGAAAATCTGGAAGCCTTCCACTTGGCCTACCGCATCGTCGAAATAGTCCAGCCTTAGCATGCCAACGATGTATTTCGGAAGGTCTTCGTTATCCTTGACCGAGTCCTTCATATCGTCTACCGTAACCTCAGCATACCGAACAGCAGACTACATGATAAAACTCACTGTACTTCAAGCACGTAGCTAACGCATATGCGGCAAGCAGTGCACCATCTCTACGCTGCAACATGTCAATAAAGACGTTCAAAACGTCAATTTCACAGAGATATGCGCGTATGATAACAGCTATCATGATGGTGAACTCAGATCATCATTTGCAGAATGAATCTTACTCTCGCATAACTTCAAAAGTGTCATGGTCGCTGCCGTACGCTCGCGCGCCTTGCCTATCTCAATGGCGGTTTTCAATTCCCCAATGAGCCTCTTCTGCGGTTCGCTGAGATTCTCGGCATCTAACGCAAGCTTGCAAGTTAGGGTCGAACAAGCAACAGTTCTGACATCACTCACCGAGGCCGAACAAATGACGTAGGATCTGATGACTTGTAAGTTCATTACTGTTGGAGGGGGCGCAGTCGTTGTTCGGATTCAAGCGGAGCAAGGTGCTGGCTACATTAACTCGGAATTTTGGGTTGCTGAGACCTACACCGAGTTACTCTATACCATTGATGAGGCGATGTGAACAAAATTCGGACACAAATTGCATTCACCTTCATCGTTTGGATCGAACAAAGCAACCAACGCCTCAGCCGCGAGTGTGCCGACCAGGTCCTCGTGCTCTCCTGCCAACTCACGGAGCCTGGGCTTTAAAGGGGCGCATATGGTTCTCGCTTAATACCCGACCTCAATATGGTTGGAACGAGATAGAAAAAATACAAGAGGCTTACCCTCCTGCATTCTGGAAAGAGTTACCACGACTCGAAGACATGCAGTCAGGTGATGAGGATCTGCGAGCGGAATAGATCAACTTCGTCCTTAACAAGTACGATAGCGCTACCAGTGACGTCCAGCATTCGCACAAGTCTTGATCGGTGACGGTGAAAATCGAGGTGTCCAATCAAACTGTGCTGTAACTCCCCTGCGAAAGCATCGACACGCGCACGCATTGAGAGTGAAGCAGGAACTTGCCGCAGCTCAAAAGGCAGTCCAGACCATCCATCGCCTGCGAGAAAATTCCTCCTGGATTACTGACAACGCGATCTATAAGTCCCATGAAGATTTGGAGGACATCTGGCGTTAAAATCTGCTGGCGGATGACTTCGTGTCTCGTCAAAGGTCGCAGCAGAGCAACTACTCTTGGACAGTCTCGATGCTTGCGAGCGGCTAAAATACCTCTAAAAGAGGCCTTTGCGTCATCGAGCACTTCTTGGCGCAATCGAATCTGGGTGGCAGTGCCCGACTTGTTGGATTCCTCGTCAAATGCTGCCAAAGTCTTGTTCACAACCACGGAATAAATACAAGAAAGCAAACGCACCAGCTTCGTAGTAAGCCACTATTGTGACGAGCCTTACAAGCCCACCGCGATTTTCTATGAGGCTCTCAAAAGTTTCCCGCCAACCAGGGACCTGCCTGACACAATCCCTTCCTTCTTCTAGAAGGGAAAGTATTAAATGGAGAGCACGGATGATCGGGAAAATGGAACTCACTGAAACGCAGCATGAACAACAATCTATCAAGGTATATTGGCGCAACACCCTGCTGACCGCCCAAGTAGGCAACCAACTCCTTTGCTGCTGAATCGTCGAACATTCCTGTGTCCCAAATCTCTTGATCAAGCTCCGTATCAGCGGATTTTCCGTGGACGATAGGGATGTCGAAACCCTCTCCCAGCGTCGCTCGCGGCTTATACGCATTCGCAAATAGAACTGACGCGTGGACCTTTTGACCAGGTATGATACGACGTGGATGCAAACGGTGCCACCTAATTTGTATAATCAGCCACATGGTACAATAGTAACACGGGGTCCTCACCGCCGGGTATCTTCACCAGCCCCACTGAACGACGCCTGGTGCTTGATGGGCAGGTACTCGGCCACTCTCCATATGCGAGTCATCGAATTAACGGTGCCGAAATCGAGATCATCTGGTACCCAAACTATATCCGTCGGTTTCAAGATGAGGCCACACGCAGCTGCTTCACGGCGCATCCACAGCAGCGAGACATTGCCAGCTTGATACGATTTTCCTGGTCTATTAGTGCCACCTCTGCAGACGATAGAATATCAGTCACCTAAACCTGGTTGTGAACGAGTACGTACACGTCTGAATGACTGCCGGCGAACCAGACTTCTTTGATCTCTGATGTCATTGTCGCGTTGCTGTTATCGGTCACACAGGAAGGAGGTGGTTCGGCGTCAGTCTCCTTGTTCTTCTGCACAATATACTTGGAGATGCTGTCGTTGTTTTGGGAATTCATCTCGTGGAAGTACTCGGGCATGAACTTGACTCGGAGCTCATCAAGAGCAAGCGCATGGCGAAAGTGGCAAGCATGGGCCGAGGAAGCAGAGGTTGAAAGGAAGACGTCCCCCCTTATGAGCCCAACAGAGGAAACTGTATCCCTAATGAACGTCAGCCCTGGTTGTGCGAATGAAACACGAAGGTGCGCTACCACACTCCGACAAAATGAACTCTTAGATCTTTCCGGGAAAACGTGTTTTTGAACTCTCTCGCAATTTGCCTCGGCTTTAGCTTTCCTGAACGAATCGCTCTGTAGTGATCCCAAGCCCTGTACAACACCTCTTTTGTCAAGCATACACGTGCTAGACATTAGTAACTCACGTTCCAACCTGTTTCTCCGTTGGCGTTCTTATCAAGCCAACCTATCACACGTGTTTAGTATACAAGATAGTCGAAATAACCTATCGTTTCATACCTCACATATCATCCCAGCGAGAACCCGCACTTGATATGCACCGCGAGAGAAGCCTGTCACAATCGTCAGCCGCGAGAAATATGACAAAGGGTGGAAGTCCTACCAAAGAGGTAAATTTGATCCCCTTCTTGATATGTTCGCGCTAGCCAGCCATATGCATCCTTGACAATTTCTTCTATATTCCTAGCATCAAATATTTCACTTCGTCTTGAAAAGCAGACATTTGCAACGAGTACGAACTAAGCAATTGCCATGTCGAATTTGTCCGAGACTGCTCTCTCCATACGATTGAACACGTGTAATGATTTTGGACGTGTGCCAATCCCACTGGAATAATATGCAAACTGTTTGGGTTGCGGATGACCAGTCTCTAGATCAACCTTCGCAAATAACTTGACGACATTTGTATTCTGAACACCAGACTGAGTAGATAAAATGTAACAGCATGCTCGTGGACAACCACATACGTTTTGACCAAAATGATTAGAGGTTCCGTCGATACAGACCACGAGGTTTCTGGAGTTTGGAACTTGTCGTGGACAGCACTTGGTACACCGAGACGACGGAAGCCCTATGAGTGGGCTGAGTGGGCTGTCCACGGCAGACGCATCGTGTGGGTGGTTAGAAGAGCCAGACATTACAGTGGACATGAAGAAAAAGACGCAGTGGGTACGCAATCGGAGCTGTCTTTTGTACTCGCCATTATAACGGCAAGTATTTGGTGCAACAAGCGCCTAAGAAGTTCGGCTCCGTAGGATTACATACCTGGACTGTGGAGCCAGAGTAAAGACTCGTGTTTGGAGCTGGTGACATTGGCAAGTGCAGTTGAAGTGAATGCGTAGCCGACGGTGCGGCATGATTCGCACCACAAAACCTATCTAGTTGTTGTATTGCAGCATGACAGTCGTCTTGTTGAGTGTCATTGAAGAGGAAGCGCTCATGGAGTCGTTTAAATTTGCTCAGGGTACTTGAGCTTCCAACTCAGGGTCGCCTTGAATACATATAAAGTTCCCATTTGGGACTTCATTGAATCGTAATACATGATAATCTGGCCTGTTTGATATGGACATGAAGTGGTTAGTCTCGGAGCTATTTAACCAAGGTGAGCCTACTGTATACCGTTGCTGAAGACATGGGCGATTTGAAGTTTGAACGGGTTCAAATTCCGACGAACTTGCGGACTGTCGATTTTCCAAGAAAGGAAGCCAATGCTCTGCAGATCCTAGCCTTACCACAACCATTTCCGAGTCCAATTCACCGATAACTTCGCCTCCGGCCCAAATGAAATTTCAGGATGATTTTAGCAAAGAGGCGAGACATCCCTTATTGTGATCAGCTTCGGCTTCAGAACCGTGCCGGATAGAACCCACCGCGGGAGCAATAAGTTATTACACAAGAACACCCGTGCATAGTAAAAGCAACGTCAGTGTCACTTCCACATCCACTCCCAAAGGTGAGGGGGTAGCACTGGCAGACGAAGCCCGGTCTTAATTCAAATCAAAAGGTTTGTCTGTTCCAGATTAAGATGGGTACTGCTCTGACAATTTTTCCATCTCCCATATCGATTGAGGGATCAGAATCATTACCGCCATCATTGATAGGGTGATTGAATCAGCCGCCTTTCTTCATCCTGCCACATCCTAAAGCTATATTAGGAGGATGCTCACAGTAAGAAGGAGTGTCCGGTGATTTGCCTTGGGAAGATGTACAGGAAGGAGTTCATCTGAGCCCATGCTTCCTGTCATCGATTCTCCTTTAAGCGTATTTGACCATCACACCACCGGATCTTAGGAAGTAAGTCTCCCTGTTCAGTTCACAGACCAGAACCAGAGTCATTGCGCTTGACTGCCGGCGATGCCAGTGGAGTTCCTAAGGCAAACTCGTACCACAGTGCCGAAATCATGTCATCTGAATGTCGTCAAGGGTTACTCCACTGGACTTTGTTCGCCTGGCCAGTTGTCAATTCCAAGGCTGCAGCAAAGTGGTAGCCTGGCTAAACGTCATTCCGTCCTGTTCACAGGGGCTCCTCACACGTGCGTCCGAGACGCTGACAGGAAATTGATCAATCAAGCATATACCATTCGGGGGTTTCAATACACATGGATGTCAATCATTGTTCTATGGAATCTGAAACAGATTGTGTCGGATCATGTTACAAAGGTCAGTGCAATGACACGATCTCTGGGAATCACTCCAGTGGCAAAGATAACTGACAATGCACCGAAACCTCATTTTACTTCGATCCACTGGCTGGCGATGGGGACGTGATCGTCAACACCCTGTTTCTTTGTTGGGTGGAGTAGATGACAAGCTTTTAGCTGGGATGCCATATGAGCGAACTCGCAGGGGTCTGTCGACTAGAACCTCCGCAAAGCAGAAACGTGGCGTCATTATGCCAAAACCAGATCAAGGTTGGAAAGTCCCTCTCTTCCCAAGCCGCTGACAATTGGGGAATCTAGTTCACGTCACTGTCATTTTGCTTTTAGTGCCTCCGCTAGCGTAGACACGATTGGAAGAATACGTGGTACTTTCCTTTCCCGTGAAACGTTGAGCTTGCATTGCGCTTTGGCTATGCACACTCTTTGGTCTTCTTCAAAAAATGTGAGATGCGGTTCGGTGCGAACATCGTGTCGAATTGCATCCCTTTGCTGGCGCGCGATGCCAGGTAATGGGGCAAAAACTTCTCACAGCCAGGTTCTCCCAATGCTTTGGATGAAAAGTTGCGATTTCAAACTCTCCGGTCCGGAGGCCGTCTCTCAGGCTGTTACTCCGGTTGAACTATACTGCTCATGACTCGCCACACCATTAGGGTCGCGGCGCGAAGTGACACTCCACTCTTCCAAGATAAGTACCTTGGTTTAGAAACCTTTGTAAATGGACTGACCTGGCGTCGTTGACGCGGCGGCGACAACTTGTTTGAAGGCATAGCAAGGTCCGAGTTGACGCCTGATCGCGCCGAACGCCGGGGCCTCCCGGGCTCACTCTCTCCCGTTGCATCATATCATGCTCCAGCGTTTGATTCTGAACTATTCAGCAGATGTTAGGAGGTGCACGCATTTGGGTACTGAGGACTCGAGTTACGGAATCCGACGAAAATCGTGAGTTATTTGCAGACATGCTATGTCCCGTGCAGTGCTTGATGCCCTTCGCTCCCTGTTATCATTGCTCCAGTCAGTATCTGGTTGATTTGCTCAGGCATGATGGTTTTGGCTTCGAAGTCTCAGCTCCGAGACTAGTCCGTGATATCTATATTGCCGGATCAACAGGCAACTTTGACTCTAGATCCTAGTGGAGAAAGGATAGGTGCCGTTGGACAAGGATCACATTACAAATGCAACGTTCGTAAGGATCCAACTAGTATTTAATTACTGCGCTTTGAACTTTCTATCCATTCAGAACCTTGGACATTAAGAGCCGCTTGCTCATTGTGACATTCGCTCGAATTTATAACCTTCGAGATGTTTCTTACCATCCCTGTCTCAAAGCTCTTGGGTTCTCAACTGGACATCGGAGTCGATTCTCGTAACGGGAACTTTACCTACAACATCAAAGACTCTTGTTCCCGCCTGCAGTATGCCCATGCCGCCGAAGGCCTGACGCTAACTTTGCAAAGCTCGGCCGGGGATGCAGGCTCAAGCATATGCCTTCGAATCTGCACGAATTCCACTACACATCAATTCACGGATACCTCACCAGGTTGTGAATCTGGTCCGTATTGGAATGCTCAACTGATTGAGCCGTTTTTCCGCAGCTCTCGAATTTGTTACTTTGCATGCCGGACTGGCGGACCAATCTTACCAACACTACCAAGACCAAGATCATGCGCGTCCCGCTGAGATGTCCGCGCCGCCAACTCCAGGCATTCAGAGTCAAGGTACGGTTCTGAAGGTTTATGTGTCTCCAGATACTAATGTCCCTGACAAATGAAGGTTTGATTAGTTCCCAGAGCGAATACCAGAATCCGGGTGGTGCAAATGATCCATATGGCTTCCATTTCCAAAACCAAGGGCAGCCGGAGGCCGTGATTTATCAGGCG
>JBBPMA010000171.1:0-40448 GCA_038090075.1 Xanthoconium purpureum | reverse complement strand
TATCTGCCACTCAGCTCACCGAAAAGTGAGAGTACCAAGTTGAATCCAAGTGACGCTCCGGGCGACCGGCCCGCTAACGGCAACACCCGCCGAGACTTTCCAACCCAAATCCACCATCGTTGGATCAAATTCTTATGACTCCCTGCTTGCCACCGAGCTTGTTTCATTCATCAAAAACATGGGACATGTGGTAAGTACATTTTCCTGTTCCAAATTCTGTTAATGGAAGAAGCAGGTCGGCTCATGTCATGACGATCGTCAACGCTATTACTCTTCGGGGTTCAACTTTGTTGCATCGGGACGCTCGGTACCGTACTGATGGCCTGAGTCGGATTCCCCACTGCTTTTTTCAGGCTCTTTTCCCGAGTATGAGCAACTTGCGTCGCTGATGGGGTCCCTCCAACAGCACATTCCTCATAGCCTAGACCCTAGATCTGGCATACTTCTCGTACTGCATCAGAGCAAGTTTCCTGTCTCAGGGCCCGATGATATCTTCAGCTCCCCTCTCCTACGAGAGCCACTCGACAACGACAAGGCCCATCTCTCTTTGACAACTGGCATTGAGCATACTCGCGAGTGGTGCACCCCTCGCCTAGTAGCGCTCGCTCCCTGTTCCATTCCCTCTGTAGGCGTTAGAGATATAAGACATGATATTTAATACGACCAAAAGTTTGAATGAGGAGGGTCTATGGGCGGGGAGAATGATGAGCTCGGCGACAACGCAAGTAGCTACTTGCAGTTCTTTCATCCGACGCGCTCACGTGATGGACTAAGGCACAGCGAAGCACGAACGGAGTCTTCGGTTCCGCGCCCCCACCTCGTCGCTCGTTCTCGCCCGTTTCAGCGCAGCTGCTCTCGGGTTGAGGCCATGTCCTGTCTACAGGCCCAGTCATGCGCCCTCCCTTACCAAAGCTGTCGTGCGTCCAATAGCCAGCCACTGTGCGCCTGACGCCCAGTCATGTGCTACTTGCCAGGTATGCCGCTTCACTACATGCGTCATTGGTCACTCCTACATCCTGGGGATCCCAACTCACGCCCTACCCGGCAGGGTCAGGCCCCGTCCCAGGTCGGAAAGCGCTCCGTACTCTTGCCCGTCCACTCTGTGGTCCTCCTCCCTCTCCTCTCTCGAGCAGACAGGACGATGTCCAAAGACAAGCGTATGTGATCTCCGGTGGTCCAGATGCACGCCTCGGAGTTGTCTACCTCAATCTTGCACAATACGTTGGCATTGCCACGAGACGCTCGCTATCTTCTCCGCCAGAGTAAGAACAACGCGACGCTCAACGTATGCTTCCCTCTCGCTTGTCCCATCCATCGCTCACACGTTTTCACAGTTCACCATTCACCCCTCGAACTCGCCTTCTGGACCCGCTGGCTTAGCCCGGCTATGATGAACTTCAGATTATGAAGACAAGTGCACCTAACTCACGCGGTCCCACACATTGAGACAGGCGGGTATGAGTCCGCAATGCTCACTTGTCAACGCAACTCGTTGTGATGGAGACGCCGTCGTTAAGGCCGTTGGTCTGATTAATGGTACGTTGGACTTCTCTCTTCTTGAGACACCCGGGTGATTGACCACCTTACGCTGCGTCACTACCTCGTCTGGAAACGGCATCGCTATGGTACACTCCCCGACCCTCCTGAGGGTTACGACCACGGGAGGAGAAATGCATTGGTCAATATCAACACCGGAGATCTGTCTCTAATTGTTGGATGATGCCAATCTTTTGATATCTGTGCGGCTTGGTGATAATTCAGTCTACGTCACCACTTTTGATGGTCTGGTTGACGAATTCTGAATGGACTTCCCCGAAAGAACGGCTTCCGCAGCATGTCTTATCTTCTCGCACTCTTAATCCCTTGGAATTTTATGATTTCCACGACCCCATCTGGCGCATTGGGTTCCAAAGGGTCAAAGTATGGACCGGTACTGACAACTGATGATGCGCAGTTGGGATATCTTGTCGGTAGTGGGGACATTGAGGTAATGCAACTTATGAACGTTCAGCTTGACGGGCTCAAAGCTGCTGTTCAAATACGAACTTAGCTGAGCTTGCGTCAGGCGCCCTGCTGGCTGATGATTGGTTCTTTATCCGGGCCGAGAGCTTCCTTTGGTTTTTCCCTTTTGTCATCTTTGGCGTGATTGAGGGTGGATAAATATTAAATTATGACGCTCTTGCTGTCATCCGCTGTCCTGTTACGTATCTTCGATCGGTTGCAGGCGATGCGCCACTTGTCGGTTGGATTACATATCAAGACACGAAGTTGACAACTCGACTCACTACGTTTGAACAAGTAAACTCGCCAACCTGGCCAAGTTGATAGTACGTGCTCAACCTGACTCAACGTTCAACCCCTCTCTGATCACTCAGCGCTTTCCAGCAGGACGGATCAAACCGAAAGCTGACGTCGGACGGTCGACTTTTGGCGATTCGGGTGTTTGATGACATTTCAGTCATTCTGAAACGCCAATGCTAATGACGCCACCCAAGTTGACATGATTGGTATTCAACATCACTGGCCAGCAGACCACCCCTGGTGACCCCTTTGAAACGTATAAAGCTATGGTCCTGCCGTGCTGGTTCTACCCACTTCTAATTTGCTCATTCATAGATCAAAAAGTACCCTCACACTATGCGCTTCAATCCTGCCCTCGTCTCCAGTTTCTTGTTTGCTTCTGCATTCCTGGTGGGTCGCCATTGCGAGCAATGCAAGTCATGGCTCATTAACCGTGTCGAGCAGTTCAATGGAGTCAGGTCTGAGCCTAGCATTTTCGCCAGCTCTACTTTCAAAGCGGACAACGTTTGTCATCAATCTCATGGATGGTGTTTTCTTTTATCTCACCCTGTTTTCTGCGGCCAGGACAACTATGAATCCATATCCGCCACTTTCCACGCCCCTGTTTTCTTTGGCCCAGATCCTTCCTATGCCGGTGTTGGGGTCATAATGGATGGCGTCACGTGCAATACTACCCTTGTAGCCATGGTCTCCTTTGGTTACAATGGACACGAGCCGTTTTGGTCTGGTAAGGAGAGACGAAACCAGGCATGCGCAACCAATCTCATCTTCGTATAGCTTGGTCTATGTGGGAGCCAAGTGGCCAACACATCACCTCATCCGTCCCCATCTCTGTCGGAGACAAAATCACCATAGTTATCCGCGCT
The DNA here is from genome assembly GCA_038090075.1 of Xanthoconium purpureum. Taxonomy (NCBI): domain Eukaryota; kingdom Fungi; phylum Basidiomycota; class Agaricomycetes; order Boletales; family Boletaceae; genus Xanthoconium; species Xanthoconium purpureum. The sequence goes on along the minus strand of JBBPMA010000171.1, from coordinate 37,281 downwards.
TCCTCCGGGACATCTGCGACCGTGACAATCCACAATCACGCCAATGGCCAGTCCGAGACCACGCCGCTCGGTCCTTCTCCCTACGCTCTTTGTCGAAACCAAGTTACGTGGTTCGTCGGGACAGCTGAGGATAATGTATTGCCCAACTTTGGCATGGTGGAAGTTATGGGTGCCAAAGCCACTGGCGTTACAACTGGCAGACAAGAGGCTGGCCGGGGCGAACTCCACAACATGAAGAACGACACAACCACCTTGATTACCACCAGCCACGCGTCCCACCTTTCTACCCTCATTTTCAAGCAAGATTAGGCGCACGAGCAGGCAGGGGTGGCGGTTGTTCGATATTACAAAGTACAATGGGTGCCGTTCCCTTCGTTCGTACCATATCTTTCGATTGTTTCTGTTTTTAATGCTTTGTCCGAATATCCGTTGTCTGGTTTTCTCGCTCCGTTCTGAAAAAAAGATCAAGATTGCTGAAACCGACAGTCTTTACTTGATTAGGGACGTTGGCAATGGTTCCGTTCATCGTGATTACCACTCAACTGACTCGGGTTGGGGTAAGCAACCACCTAATCAGTGGATGTTAGGGCAGTGAGCACTCGCCGGGTCAATGCCTCGAAAGAAATTCCACACCACCAAATGCCATCCCGACCCTCACGCTGCGTTGTGTTGAATTGCAGACTTGAAGCTGGACGATCGTAAGAGACTCCGACAGTGACAGTGACGACAAACAAGGTTCCATAGTAGCCACAACAAATCTCAATGACAAAAGCACCTCCAACACACCTCCTACACGACCAAATACCCATCCCGAACCAACCCCTCCAAAAACGCACGCACCACGGGCTCCTCACAAGCACCCACGAAGCCCATCAACCGCTCCTTGCTCAACACGACCTTGCCCGCACCGGCTCCGCCGCCCCCACCAAGTGCCCGCCCCAAAAACGCCCTCACGTCCCTCACATTCGCCACCGGATCGACAGGCCCGCTCTCCGACGCCGCCAACCGCGAATACGCCGCCTGATACCCAGCCGTTTGTTCCTCGTAATCGATCTCGGTCAGCCCTGTCCCGGACGTGTCGGTCTCCTTCGAGGCGAGGTATTGAGGCTCGCCGAATAGCTTGACGAGGGCCGTAAACGCCGCTGGCCTATCAGAGGGGTGAGTAGAGGGATCAAGAGCAACGAGCGAAGAAGACTGACCAGCTTCGCGAGGCCGGCTCCGAGAGCATCACCTGACTCTCTGTTAACATCCTCGTCAGGCCCGCCGCTGCCACCTTGCGATCCTTGTGTGGCATCTTCGGCACCTGCGGGATCACGAACCCCGTTAAAATCTGCGCCCACAGCCTAACAAGGGGATTAGTGTCGCACGCATCGCGCCGAGAATACGTACTGCGGTTGAATCTCCTCCACTGTCGAAATCACATAATCGGGCCCCATACCAACCACATCGATAGCCATCGTCAACAAGAGGAAGTATGTGAAATGGTACACGTATTTGTCCGTCTTGCTCGTATGCATCCGTGTCAGCATGGTCATCACGAGCGGGCGCATGTACGGTTTCAGGTGTGACCTAATGTGCACGTTAATTAACACGATCGGCGTCCTAGTGCATGGCACTTACGGATCGACATGCCGGACGACGCCTTCCAACAACTCGAACCCCCATACGTCGTGCAGCTTGCTCGGCACTAATCGCTGCTGTACGATCGCCAACACCCGTTCTATCTGACCCGCCTTTATCATCTCTTGAGCATCCCGCGCTAAAAACGCGCGCAACAGTTTGACGAGACCCGGGATGCTCCCCTTTTGTTGCCAGCAGGCGGGGCCGAGCAAAAAGGGTAATAACGAGCGGTATTCACTTGGGACACTAGTGGTGTGCAAGGACAGCATCTGAGCGAGAATTTGAAATACGTATGGAATGTATTCTGGAACATCGTGGATTAGGATAGGATGGAAGTAGGTAAAAATGGACTGACGATCGATATCTTGTTGCAAAATGACAGTAAATGGACCAAACAGTACTTGTTCAAACGTCGACAATGTCGCAGGTGTACCATAGACGACGAACCTGTCAACGCGTCAGTGTTGTCGCCAAAGCATCGTCTCTAGACCCACCGCATCAACGCCGCGATGCTCTCGAAAATGTACTGATCAAAGTTTGGATTACTCGGGTTCTTGGAGATGATGCCGAGGATGGCGACGAGGCGCTGGAGGACTTGCTGGTAGACGGGCGTCAGCGTCTGACGCGCCGTGACGATCACGCGCATCGCGCCTAGTCCATGTCTTGTCATGAGGAGCGTACAAAGAGAGACTGCACAACATACATTTCATAAGATGGTCGTTTTCGGCGACCTTTTCCGGCGTACCCGCCCCTTCGACTTTGGTGAGCACTGCGTTCAACAGGTTGGCTGCGAAATCATGCACGTCGGCCTGCGCAAACCTACCTGGACGTGACTATATGCGTTAAAAGAGGTAGATGACGACATACAACAGCTGTGTCCCCTTTTTGATAAACAAGATTCGGTCGATGGTGATGGCAGCATATGTATATGCAACGTAATTGTCAGACGTGAGGTGTCTGATTAGGAGCGGTAACACTGCAAGCAGTTGCTCCTTGGTCAACTGCGAGGCATTGTCAGTTGGCGATCCTTGGCCCTCGATAAGATACCGTACCTGATTGCGGAACGTCAAGAGGAAGCGAATGGCGTCGACTTGAAGGATTGGGTGGACTGTTCCATGCTCAGCCTGTAAATCCTGGAATACATGATCCGAGAAAAACTTGACCACGTCGACTTGGGCATTGATCGACGTAACGCCGTGCTAGCACACGCATCAGCGATCACCAAATCACGGCGGGAAAGACTGACCTGCATTGTGGACGCTTCGGTCGCGACAGCACCCAATAGATACACCGCCGAGTCCTTGGCCGTCCAATTCGCCTTTGGGTCACTCTTGTATCCCTCCAACCCTGTCTGGATCCAGGTCCCGACGATCTCCGTCGTCTCCGTGCGATAGCCACTCCCGACCAGGGCTTGCAATACGTCCGCAGCCGCCTGTCGCCGCGTGCTCGCCTCCCCGCCGCCCACTCCTCCGCCTGCCCCACCAACGCCGCCACCGGACGGGAGTGCGAGATCGAGACGGATGAACTCGAGAGGGTCGTCTTCAAACTGTTCTATATCGTGTGTACGGAGGGAGACATTGGGTACGACGACGCCTTGGACGAGCGATGAGATGACGTCGCGCGAGGAAAATAGCGATTTGTAATATCCAGAGCGGATTGCGGTCGATATGAACCGCAGGGCCTGTGAGACGAGCTATGGGTGGATTAGCGACGGACGACTTGTAAAACGGGGTGTGGAATGTACGTTGTCATCGGCGACGTTGGGGAGCTTGTTGGATCCGACGAGTTGCCAGACTGTTTGGACAAAGTGTTCGATGGCGGGCGACTTGGCGAGTTGATCTGGATAGAGTTTGATGTAAAGCTGACCACGAATCTCAACACGAGCGCATCAAACAGTACGACGCCACGCACCTCTGTGATTTCGAAGATGACGGTCTTGAGACGCGCTGGAAGGGATGGTGTGGCGTCATCGGACTAAAGACGCGTCAGACCGTGTATGACAAAGGGACGCGACACGCACGTCTTTGCGCAGCTCTGGCGGGTCCCATGTCAAAAAGCGCTGAAACCAGCCTGTCGTCGGCACGAAAAACTCGTCGTGCGCGTCCTCGATGGCAGGAGGCAAATCTTGGCAGGTAAAATCATAAAAGATCTCGGCCAAGAAGATCTGGGCTTGTGCGACGACTTCGATATTGGGTGGCGGGGTTCCTAAAAGGAGTGTCGCAGACTGTCGAAAGAGGTTGAGGAATGGGTCCATGAAACGACTGAAGACAAGGTTGATCTCTGTGTAGAGTTCATCGGATCGGACTTGTGAGCGCCAGTGACGGAAGATAGAGTGGGCGGTTTCGAGGACGGCGAGGTTGATGTTGTATTCAGTTTGGGAAAGGGAGAGGACGAGTTGCTGGAGATGGAGTTAGATGGATGCGATGTGGGCGGACTGGACGCACGTCGATGAGATCGGGCCACTTTGAAGGAAAGTCGAGCTCTGCGATGAGTGCGACGGACTCTGCGATCTGAGCGCGGATGCTCTTGTCTGCGGGATGGGAGAGCGCGATCATCGCTGGCACGAGCTGGGCACGAAGGGCGGCCTTGTCTTGCTCGGGCAGAGGCGCGACATCCTGCGCGGGTCAGTCACGAAACTTGGACAGATAAGACGACGCACCTCTTCCCATCTGAGTTTCGCAACATTTTTGAGGTAGATGCCACCCGCGAGACGTACGGCGCGATCTGGGGCGTTGTCGAGGATGAGGGCGATGAGATGCGGAAGAAATCCTTGCTGAGCAGTGAGCTGGTTGAGCTGTTGTTCGGCTTGTTTTCTCGATGCTGGCTGGAGCGATGCACTCAACAGCGACGCGACGTCCGACATGGTCACTCGAGCGAGTCTCGTTCGACGCGTCGCCCCTTTTGTTCTTTGTTTGTCACTAATTACAGACTGCTTGAATCCGTCCCCACGTGTTTCTCAAAAGGTATATACTAGATCTGTCCCCTGAAATATTAGGGGTCCTATCACTCATTGCTGTGGTGGGTACAGCTGCTGTGTCACTTAGTAGGCTCACTGCCTCGCATCTATCCTGTATATCAACAGGGCCCGTGCACAATGACCCTCTCGCCAATTCATCCATAGCCGAAATGTCGTCTCCAATCAATGGTTCACTCAAGAAACTTCGAAACACCCGGAAGCGAAAACCATCCGTCCCCGTCGCATCCGAAGATCGCTCCAGCATTGCTCTCGAGATTGCTCCAGGACCAGTAGTCGGCGCTTGCAATCCGTTCCAGCTAGCGCCCGCATCAAGTCTCCCAGAGTCGACCGTCTTTCCGACCATCTACCGCAACGCTTCCGATGCCGCCCAGACTTTTCTGCCTCCTGTACAAGGGGTCGCAGAATTAGTTCCCGGTGTGGGCAGTATCATCAGAGGTGCTATCTGTGGAATCCTGAGTACTCTTCAGCTAGTAGACGTGATTCAACAACGTTCCCGCGTATTACCTCAGAGGCTGATCCTCGCCGTCATAGAGATACATCCAGAACAAGGATGATCTGGAGAAGCTCACCCTGCGACTCCACCTCCTTCGCCAGCACATAGACAGTGCACCAATTTCTCGGACACCCTTCGAAGAAACATTGAGATACAGGGTACTCAGGTATGTCGTTCTTGCGAGATGTGGTCCAATTAGTAACGCTTCATACTTAGTGCGTTGCAAACGGCGAAATCTGAGCTGGAAAAGATGGAAAAACGAATCCGCGGGGCGCCGTCTCTCGCACAAGACATAGGAGGTTGTATCACTACAATCAACAACCATCTTATCGAGTACAACGTAATATGTCCTCCGGTTGTGAAGTTGTTTCCTGCCCAACCATTTGTCTTGTACAGCTCCTGGCCCAAATGCAGCTGCTAAATGACGCATTTGAGATCAAGACCAGCGTCGCACAGCTGCACGCAAGGCAAATACAATTCATCGAGACGTTATTGATGTTACCGCCGAGTGTCTCGCGCGGTTACGTGACTCTGGTTGATGCGACGGGACGGGAACACTCCATGCTCCTCGACCAGTGTCAAAATTTGCGCGTACGCTTCCATATCACAAGTATATACACTATGAAACCCAACTTATGGTGTTAGCAACTGGATCTCATGCTCCTTGCCAGCCTGGAGCGGTGTACGCCAACCGAAAGAGAGGTTCAAAAATGGTTCATCGAACACAAGCAATACGACTTCGTTTTATACAATAGGGTCAAGACAGACGTGAGTCTATTGACAAGCGATATGTTGTCAAAGTTGGAATCGGGGTCGACAATCATCATGAGGGTAATCATCGAAGAGGTTGTCGACCCCACCGTCGCCGCGACGTACAAGTGTCCATGCGGAACGCCAAATACCATCAATGTCAACATCAAGGATCTTGCGGCGGCACTGCAACGTGGCTGCACGATTACGTGGTGAGTTTTTTGTCATGCTTCTGAACCGGACCTCCAATGAGAAGCAAGTCGACACTGCGACCGACGATTCCAGATCACACGCTCCCACAGAGTATGGGATGCAGAAAACGACAACGATCAGCAACGAGCTGATGTCATGCCGACCACAGACCCAAAGCAACTCATTCGTAACTTCCTCGCAAAACAGGTGGTACGTAAAAATTATAATGATGCGCAACAGTGCGTGCTAATGCAATCTCTCCGCCCTAGTTCTTACGGGTACGTATACTATCCTGTTGTTCGCCATTTGTTTGTTTTAATATGGTATTACCGGTGATGTTTCCTACTGCAGCAAGTGGGTGTTTTATCATATCCAGTCGTCCGCCACGCATTAATGTGCTACCCAGGCCACGAGCGGTGACGCAACGCAAACAACTTCTTGGCGCACGATGCTGAACAACTATCTTCAACTCCAGCACAGCCGCCTTGCATGGTCGGTCACAGCGCCTTGTCCATCACACGACTCACAATGGTTGGCGATTGCATACGGCAAGCCATACAGTTTCGTCACTTTATTCCAGAAGTCCTCATGAGTGGTTTGTTGCAGTCGATTGCATTGAGTATGAGGGCGGCATTGGCCCCGACAGGGAAACGGCTGTGGAGCGCGCTGCCGAAGCTACTTATCGTGAGCTGACAGGTTGTTACAGAATCACTTATATTATGTGATTCGGGTATCATCCTTTGAAGTGCTTGGGGTTATTCGGGCCACAGAGATGCCTAAAGGTGAATATTAGGAATCCACGATGAAGAATGTATTCAATGAATTCTGGGCACACATTGGGTTGCACACACCTGATGGCGGGATGTGCAGTTACATAAGACGCGTTCAGATCTCAGCGTGCAGATTGGAAAGTTTGGTTCAGGGAGTGGGCACGCTCATTGACTCATTGATGTGCAACACTGAATCTTATGGGTCACTGAGCCTGAAGGCGCCTGTGAGTTAGAACACACGAGATACCGTATAGGAGGATGAAGGTAGCCAAAATGTCGGGTTACCTCCTTCTCGACTGGTAGGTGCGGAACACAGTCTACTCAACGCAGCGCTTAACGAGGCATGGTAACGGTGTCATACAACTCTTCAACATGTAATACGGACAAGTCACATGCAACCCGACAAGACAAAGATACAGTACACGCGAACGACTCTTCGTAGGAGTAGTTAACCTATTCCCTTTCACTGTCCAGCTTTCAATCCTTTCCATTCAAGGTATTGGGCGTCAATCTCTTCCTGAAAAGAAAAGAAAAACATAGGTTAGTACTAGCTGGCGACCAGTCAAACCGACATACTTTGGTGAGCGCACGTGCGAACGCCTTCACTTCATACAACTGGGGGGAGAAGGGGGGTGAGGTCCGATAATATGATAATACACTGGCAGCGAGCTTACTTCGCCAGACCACCATTTCGCCTCCCACTCGCTCCGGAAAGCGACACGTAACTGCCAGTGCCAGGGTGGCGATGAGTCACATCAAGGTGGATGTGCAAGCACTCACTTTCGTGTCATGTGGATCCTGGATCTGATCCGTGTTCCATGTGTCCTGAAAGACTTGTCCGCGAAAATGCAAGCCCCGCTTTTGGACTTTTTTGTCCTGGACAAAGGTAAGCATAAAGCTGCCGTCTTTGTCAGGGACCGGAGAGGGCAACGTCATGTTGCTAAAGTTAACCCGAGGGGGGAAAGAGATGTTCATGAACACGCGTTCGTCACTCGCATAACACACGGAGAGAATTAAGCCAGGCTGCGGATCAGGCTGGGTCTCCCGCGCGGTAATCTGAATACTGAACGATTGCGTAGCGTCCACGGAATCCAGGTTAAAGAAAATGTTCCCGCTGAGTGGGTCCAATGACATGAGGGTAAGTGCACTGCGACAAGGTCGCTAGGTATGAGAGACACACATTTTCTGGTTTGAAGGTTGGTGGTTTAGCCTGAGGGCAAACTCTGGGTTTGAGGGAAGGCTCGATGGCGAGCGTTGGTCGTGGGACTCGCCCGGACGAACACCACAACCGAGCGAGGGTGTGTCCATGATGACGGGGGGGATGTCATCCTTCGAAGTCGCTGTCAACGGGCAGGGTGTTTCAGACATTGTTGTGCTTCTGAGGTGAGGAAGACTGACGGAACTCAGCTTTATATACCCACCCGGATTGCAAGTCGTTTGGTAAAGGCTCAGCCGTGAACTAAGGGGAAGGCACCCTCGCTTCGAGGAAGCTGCCCTGCTCAGATCACACATCGGTGGTACCTGCTCATGTGAGCATCGTGATTAGCGGGGAGGGCCTGGGGGTAGCTGCCACCACTGACAAGACCGCTCCTGCCAAGCAGGAGGTGCCATACCTCCATACTACCCCTTCTGCAGGAGCATGTTGGTGCCGGATGACAGTCAGGGTATGTAGCAGTTACGTCATGACAGAGGCTCCCCTAAATCAGGGGAGCTCCGTTTGCATCCTTCTCCAATCGTGACACCATCGATCGATTCTATTCAATGTTCAACGTTCAGGCCCCAGGGCGCAAGCCGGTATTAGTACCTGTCCGTGCACAGCACCTGACCAACTCTCAGAGACAGTCAGTGTTATGGAGCAAGGTCAACGGCACACTTGAAACTAACCCCCTGAGAAAGCCATCCCAATCTAACAAGAAGCGTAAGGCCTCTTGTTCTCGTCCCGTCCCAGTCGGATACCGACCCTGTTCAAGGCCTTGACCAATTCGCTGGCGTTCGTCTCAGCTTCCAAAACGAGAGCGAGCGAAGTACATGTGGTTATTGTTGAACCCGCGTTTCGTACTACATCATGAGTGCATAATATGCCATCCTCGGCGAAGAGAACACACTTCTCGCAGAATCTCATATTTCGAACGAAAATTGCGAGGGAGAGCTGAGCGTGGATGTCAAACAAGCTAACCCTCCCTTCGCGGGTCGTCGGGAGCCTGAGAAATCCGTGGTCACTGCGGTCTCTTTATTAACATCTGACGGTCGAATCAGATAGAGTTGAACGTCAAGGGACTTCCCTGAGCGTTGGCCGTAGAGCTCGCCGAAACGAACAGCGCGAGCGAGGGTATGTCGACGACTCCGCCGACCATTTGGCCGCGATGTTTTCCCACGCACCTTGCCATCCGATTCCATGTTCACTAGTACTACACATCACAACCAAAAACACCACATAGACAGCTACCACCCAATCTCGCGCAACACGCTCTCCGAATCTCGCAACTTGAACTCTTTCCTTACAACCTCGGCGTCCAACGATCGCGACCGCGGACGGCCAGCGCGTACCGTGTCCACCGTCGCCGCGGACGTCTGCGACTCTATGCTAAACCGCTGAGCCGCGCGTTCCCTCTCCCTTTCCTCTCTTTCCCTTTCCTTCCGCCTCTCCCTCATTTGTCGACGCTCGCGTTCGCGCTCTCTCTCGCGCAAACGGTACCGCGCATGCTCGCTCGCGTCCGACAGACGCAGCTTCAATCCAAACGACGTTCCTGCAGTCGTCTGCGTTTGCCATTGTCCTTCCGTGCTCGCCGACTGAACCAAGGAAGCACCCGCCTGTTTCTCGCTCCCATTGACGTGGTCGGGGTCGGCAAAGGGCGAGGTGGACGGCTGGGCCTCGGTCACCGCGCGAAGTAAGTGCGGAATCGTACAGACCGTGTCTGAGTCCGAGGTTGTCATGGTGGAGAACGTGTCTCTGACTCTTCCCCATGCTGCACGCGCGTCGTCCATAGGATCGGGGTAGAAGCCGGTCCGAGCGCGGGTGCCAGAGGAACGAGCGGAGGGCGTCAGTGGGGAGTAGAGAGAGGTGGTGGTCGCGCTCGAGGGACGGGAGGTGTAGGTGTGCGAGCGTGCAGTATGGATGAGGTGTGTAATCGTGGGCCTTGCGAGGGTCGTGGAGACGCGGGTGTCCCTAAAGGTGGAGGAGAGGAGGCGAGAGAGACGGGCTGGGTTTGAAGAGGGAGAGGTAAGTGGCTCCGTTGACGGTGCGGGGGAGAGGGAGGGAGAGGGGGAGAGAGAGGGAGAAGGAGAAGGAGAGGATGGGGAGATGTACACTGGTGAAGGGACGCGCACGAGTGGGACAAGGATCACGGAATCGGGATCGGCGTTGGCGAACTCGAGACGGGAGCCAAACTCTGTGTCGGATGGTGTGCACACGGGCGTGGTGATGGGGACGAGCTTGCGTTGGGAGACGGTATACTGGCGCAGCTCGAGGTCCTGCGAAAGCGGTGAACCCGGGGATCCTGGCGCAGGGAGTATCGGCGAGACCCAAGACTCGTCCGACAGACGCTTCTTGGACGGAGTGGTCCTGCGTATGCAGAACGGGGAGAACGTGTGTTTGGGAGGGTCCTTGAAGGGATCTGTGGTATTGCAACGACGGCGAACGATGATGGCTAAGGCGACGAGAGCGATCAGGACGCCGATGACGGTGCCGAGGATGGCTGGCGTCTGGGACCGGTGAGCCACGGGGAGGGTGGCGTGGAGATGCTGGGAGGGCGACGGATGTGGGGTGGACGGATGTTGGTACGGGGCGAGGATGCCCGCCGAGGGCGAGTCTGGGATGTAGACGACGGGGGTGGTGGACGCGACGAGCTGGACGGGTTGCGGCGTGTCCCACTCGCACCCGTCATCGCCGTCGTCGTCGTCGTCGTCGTCGGCAAGGGGCATTGCGAACGAGTAACTGAAGATGCAAAGGAGTGTGATAAGCGAGTGTAGTCGAGCCATGTTATTTTCCTTGTTTCCCCTGTCTCCGTCCTTTTTGAATGGCCAGTGGCTGACTTGACCAGTATATGAGCGTGTCGTGTGCACGTGACTGGTCATGTGATCTACGCATGAAAACAACGCGCCAAGTTTGAATTTGACTTTTTCAAACGATGATGAACCATCCAAAGACACCGTCGCGATTTCGCTCTCGCAGCGACGCAAAGACGCCCCTCACACCGTCCATCGTCGCCCAGTTCAACGCCGTCTCACTTGGTTCGCCCCAGAAACGCGCTCACCCAGCTGACGTCTCGAACCCGTTCCTCATCCGTTCTCGCCCCGCATCGCCCGTAAAGCGCATTACTTCAGCTGCTGCACCCGTACAGACATCCTCCAATGCGGGTGTCATCAGAAAGGGCGGCGTAGAGTCTCGTCTCGATGTCGTCTCGCACGACTACCATCCACCCCGTCCAGAACTAAAACGCTCCCGATCTACACCATCGACGCGCGAGCGCACCCTTTCTCACTCCTCCACCCACGCAGATCGTTTCATCACCGCTCGCGAAGACGCTGCACTTCCCTCTTCCCTCTCCTCTGGTGCAACTGCCGCAGCTGCCAAGGCCACTACCTCTTCACCAGGTCACACCGCCCGGCTTGCTAATGCTACAGGTGTTCCCCTCAACAAGCGTGTCCTCGCCTACCACGAACCACCGCCTGCCTCGTCTTCCTCCAACTTCCTTTCCGCCCAACGCAACCTTGCCCGCCCACTCTACGCACGCGATGCCCTCCCCTCCTCCAACGGCACGACCTCCACAAAGTCACGTCGTGTCCCTACCACGCCCGAACGCGTCCTCGACGCACCAGGCATGGTGGATGATTTTTACCTCAACCTCGTCTCGTGGAGCGCACTCAACGTCGTTGGCGTCGCACTGGGCGAAAGCACCTACCTCTGGGCAGCCGATACAGGCATTGTGTCCCATCTAGGTGATGCACCCGACGATACCTACGTCGCTAGCGTCGATTTCAGCGGTGACGGTGCCTACCTCGCTATCGGCCTCGGCACAGGCGCGATCGAGCTCTGGGACGTTTCCACATCTCAAAAATTGCGCACCATGGCACCCAGCTCGGACGCGACCAGTGCAGGGCAGGTCGCCAGTCTCAGCTGGTTCAACCACATCTTGACGTCAGGCCACTCTAACGGGGCGATCGTCCATCACGACGTTCGTGTCCCTCGTCATGTCGTCGCGACGCTCCAGGGCCACACAGGTGAGGTGTGTGGGCTACGTTGGAGTTCTGGCGGTGAAGTCCTCGCGAGCGGTGGTAATGACAACGTCGTCAACCTCTGGGACGGCCGTGGTGGTGATGCGGGGTCCAACACTCGGGGTGCGCCCAAGTGGACGAAACGCAACCATACCGCGGCAGTCAAGGCACTTGCGTTCTCGCCATGGTCACCGCTCCTCGCAAGTGGTGGTGGGACGTCGGACACGTGTATACACATTTGGAACATGAACACGGGGGCGAGGTTGCACACGTATCATACTGGGGCACAGGTGACGGGCGTACATTGGAGCGTGGACCGCAAGGAGCTGGTGAGCACGCATGGGTTTCCGGGGAACGCGGTCGTCGGGTGGAGTTATCCCCCTTCCTCTTCCTCGTCATCTGGCTCTGGGTCGGGCACGGGCACGGCTACTGCTGGATCGCGCGGGACGACACCCACGCCGACGCCAACACCTAAACTATTCGAGATTCGCGACGCTCACGACTCGCGCGTGCTCTTTTCTGCACTGTCGCCCAATGGGGAGGTGCTCGTGACAGGCGCTGGAGACGAGAACCTCAAGTTTTGGCGGATTTGGGATTCGAGAGATGCCAAGGGGAAGAAGAAGACGTCGAGCAAAAAGGAGGAGGGAGGTTCGAGGGGGATCTTGGGGATTCGGTGAAGGGGGTTCTTTTGCTGCGTTATGTCTCGGCCCTGCCTAGCTGGCTAGAGAGTGCCCACACGGTTTGCTATGTACAGTACTTGGCTCCATCGTTGATTGTTGTTTTGTGTTGTCCAAGTTGGTTATGATCTTGGCATCCTTTGCAAAGAACGTTGCCCAGAGGACCCCACGAATGCAGAGGCGACCTGAAAAGAACTTCCTGAGATCGTACGCCAATCAGGAATGCAGATAAAAAACCTCTGTTACATCTCGGCGGGTTCAACGAGCTGCCGTCTGAGGTCGAAGTTGGTGACCACTCGAGGGTACGTACTCATCGAGGGACTCGAACGATTGGGTCTTACAGGGGAGCCGTTGTCGTCTTTCAGGATGCCCCCTCGTTCTTCACCAGATTCATGCGGGCATGGGGTCGTGTCGGGGTTATTCTTACCTCGGTATCGATGCCGTGTACGCATGCCAGCTCATCCTCCTTCTCAGCTACATCGCTGTTAGAGACATAGGCGTTCCCGGTCGTTTTTGCCAAGTTGGCGTTGACAGCTTTCGGACTCTTCCAGAGCGACCATATCCCCTGACAGTCAGAGCGCCCTTGACGTCGCAACGTGAGCAGCGAATCCCGAAAAGCTACATCCCTCCGCTGCTACATGCCAGGAAGCGGCTGTCGGTCGCTGTCACACTCAGACTTTGAGTGTCACAAGGGACCACATAGCTGTTATGGAATCTGGAGGCGCGTTGCCAGGTGCCAAACTTCTCAACTACGGTGAGGTGAGGTTGATCCTCTACGTTCTACACACAGCCCTGACCACTCCTCGTTCTTCGACCGGACAAGTCAACCAAGAAGCATTTGGTCCAACATGCTCAACAGTACCTCGATAGACTTTTCTTCCTTGATTCTTGTTATGGTTTATTCTGAGGTGGGATCTCAAGACGAGATTATCGCGATGAAGCGATCGTGCCTTGAGACAGTTTCCATTCCGATTCACCCTTGCCCACAAGATTTCCATACGAAACACTGCCAGCTGTAGCGCAGCCTGCGGAATGCATAAAAGTGCAAGGTTAATACATGTACCCGTCGTTCTTTTGACCAGCCACTGGAATAGACCGTCCTCGCGCTCGCTATGCTCTTCAATTCCGTGCTCATCGTCAGCTTTTTGCTCACTGCTACGGCTCTTGCGCATAGCGATGGTGGACACCACCAGTCCCGGCCCGATAATCATGTAGACGCTGCCTCCGATCGTTCCTTTCTCCTTGCTGGTGCTGGGTGGTACAAACCTCCCGTGAGTCGTCATTCTCATGACCTGTCTTACTTCCTTTACTACGACCTTGTTGTGACAGGGGACTTTTAATTTTGTTTCTGGCACATTCAACGTCCCCTATGTCAACAGCCCCGCAAACTCCGGTGTCAGCATCTACGTCGGTCTCGACGGTATCAATTGCGGGATTGGCCTCTCGGCTGGGGTTGAAATTGCCGTAGACGAGACTAATATAGCCTCTTACCGAGGTAAAGAGTTGCTAAATATCCAAGGTTGATCTCACCCATCCTTTTCTGCCTAGCCTTCTACTCTCAGAACGTCCTTTCCAGCAAGACTTACTTCCCAAGCCTCGAGTTTTCTCCTAATGATGACATCGAGGTTATCATCGAATTGGCTTCGTCAACGGGAGGTATAGTCATGATGAAGAATCTCAACACCAACCAGGCTGTGTCCGCGGTTCCATTTTATGATATGACGTTCTGCGGGCAGGACGTTCAGTGGATCGTTGAAGAGCGTGATGAAGGTGTTCCCATTTCCGACTTTGGGACGGTGACCTTTACGGATGGCGTGGCCTCCGGTGATGTGCTCCACAATCTTGAAGGGGCCACTATCGTCAAGTTTCCGAGAGACCAAACCGTAGCCTCTGTCTCGATCCATGGGGATTCTATTACAGTCGCCCACGCCTAAGCCCATGGACATGAAGGGACGGTGGAATGTTCGGTGTGAGGGTGTGCGATGGGATGTTGACGGATTCATTCGTTTTGTATCTCATGCTTCATCACGAGTTCTTTCGCGGCGCCTTGCGTTTAGGGCATTTTCAAGTTCTTCATAACTACTGCAAACTTTATAAATACGCACTTTGCGATGTGTCCCACTGTTTGTGAGAGTCTTTCGCTCAGACGGTCGTCCGAGTCCGATACCTACCATCAGGACTAGGACTATGACAGGCTCCAGCCACGTTCCTCTCCTTAGCATCGTTGACTGCCAAGGCTTTGGCATAGGTATGACTAGATCCCGGGAGCGACACCGACACTAACACCAAAAACATTAGAGATCGGTGATGTCCATAACTCCGGTGTCCTGTTTCCCGCGCTCTCACTAAAGGCCGGAGGTCCTTGCGGCGCGATCTCGGATCACCTCAAATCTTCGCAGTATGGCTTTTGCACGTGCGCGATTGATTGCCACTGATTGCGGGTACCCACATTGATCAAGATCTTCAAGCTATACATATTTTACACACACTGATATAGGAGTTTACATGGCGTTTCAGTTCATTCGACAAGCATCTCAATCCACGGAAGCGTAACCCGCCTTCTCCACGGTCTCGAGGTAGGTCGCCCATCTGCCATTGTGCCACGTCGCCATATCCTTCCAGATCTCATCGGTGGTCTTGATCCAAGTGAGCCAGGCAGCAAGTATTCCATCCGCATACGAGATGGTGTCGCCAAGCACAAACTTTCCCTCACTCTTCGACAACCAACCATCCACCGCATCAAATCCCGCTTTGCCCTTTGCCACATCTGCGTCCCGCTTGGGACCCACAGGTGAGAACTCCTCTAGCTTTTGGCCGAACCTGACCTCTCTTGTCCTCCTGAAGTATTCCTGACTGGAAGGGTTCATGATGTTATAGGAGGCGACGAGTTGCGCCATGAGGACCCCTTTCAAAGCATTACGAATACCGCTCTCAAAGGCCGCGAACAGCGGTTTCGTGCCCGGGGGGAAGAGGGTCTTTCCATTGGGGTAAGTGGCATCGAGGTATTCGGCGATGAGGAAAGAGTCAGAGATGACCTTTCCGGTGTTGGGGTCACTGATGATGGGAACAGTGTATCCCGACGTGCCATCGGTCAAGATGGTGGGAGCCGCACCAATCTTCTTGGCAAGGAGTTTGATGTCTGGCAACTCCACCCACTCGATCTTGTAGGGGATGCCCTTGATATTCAGTGCATATCTGCGGGTTGCATTCAGATTTATGACTCGGATTACGATATTCCCCATGAGAGTTGGTCTCACCGCGTCTTCCATGTGTTAGGCGACCACCCATTGATGTCGAGTCTGGAGGGGAGATCGTAAAGGATGATTGGAGCAGTCATTGTGAGCCGAAGGATGGGCCAAGAAGGGTGGTAGGATCCACTTTATATGCGGGACGGAGACGCTTGAGAATATCAACCTTTGCCCGCCCAGCAGGTGACGGAATACTGTGAGCATAAACATCTACGCTAGCTAGACCCTAGGACAGAAAGAGGCACTCCAGGGGAATTTTCAGCAAGATGACATAGCTCTCAGGTTTGCCGCCATCAACACATCATGTTCACATCAACTCCATGGCGCAACTCAGCAACGATCAGTTCGGCAACTATCAACCGCTTTTGTCCCTGTCGCCTCGTAATCAGTGACTGGGCTCCCAGTTATCCGACGAACCCCTATACGCTGATAACAGTCATGCTTGGGATTGTGCATTGTGCATGTGGAGTCATTGTTACGTGATTTGGGCTGTGCTGCGATCGATGGTACCAAGATGGCGCGGTCGTTTGTTTACAGAAGTGCTAGCAGCTACTTTGGGCTCTGAGTCCATTCGTGTTCGGCGAGCAAAGCTTACTGACTGGATACTGAATTTGGTTGACAGCGTACTCGTCTAGCTAGTTGAGCAGTATTGGGGTACGCGAAACACAGGATGTCAGTACTGCCACCCTTGTGTGCCTTGGTGCTGTGACAGTGGCAGCCATACAACGGTATGCTGGTCGTTGTTTGAATATCCCCATCTCGATACTTCAGTGCAAAGATGACACTTGAGGCACCTTTTTGACAATTGGAGACTCGGAGTTCAATGTTCTAACCCACCGTCCCATAGAGGCTTGACCCTATAGAATGTCTAGGGGTCGTCTAGAGGTGTGTTGTTTTGATCAGGTGACAGGCCCATGGGCGAGTCAACGTAACTCCACTTTCCAAGGGTCATGGCTCTTTGGTGTTCCGAACTTATGAATGATCACGCCAGCCAGGAACTGTGGGAGACGTGTTGTTACAGAATCTATCCTGCATGCTTGCGCATCGTCATGTTTGGAAGAACCTAAAAACCTCACAGAAGTCTTCAGCATGTATGCGGATGCTACTGCTACCCTTCTCTTGTGCCGTTCGCAGGCTGGCAAAACGACCACGGTTAGCGAATCAAGGATATCAGTATGGCAAGCCCATCAGAACGTACCTATCCTCGTCTCCGCCCTGCGTGATATAGCTCACACAGGACAACGTCCAACACCCTCTCTTCGACGATCTTCGGTATCCTACATGCCATTTTGTTGCCAGATTTCAGAGATAGTCAAGTATGGAGTCTGAAACTGACTGTGAGCGGCGGCCGTGTGGGTGGTTCGTTGTCTGTTAATCAAAAACGATAATTGATATCCCAAGGTCGAGACGGAAGTGGATGATGATGACATACCACTCTTTAGTAGTGCTCGGAAGCGAGCCACCGCACCGGACCTGTGTTGACCCATGCAAAAAGTTGACGATCTCGGCTGCGCTGGAGGTTCGTTTCGACACTGCGAGAACTTGTGTGGAGCAAACACTAACGCATCAGTGAAACTCGAAAACACCTTCTCACGATATAGATTCAGTTGTAGGATATGCATGAGTTCATGCCTTGGCTCTCGAGATATTAGGCGTCACTTATCGACAGTCTTTTCAATATCGAGAATCGGTAAGGAAAGACGTTGGATATAGGACAGTGAGATGGACATCGTTCCTGCAAGAGCATTGTGTAAACGGCTTTCCTTTGAGGTCGAGAGCCGAAGTCGACGTCGCAGTGGAAGTTGTCCACCTCCTTTCCCGGATGTCACAAATTACGATCAATTCTCGGAGGTTGCCGGAGTGGGTTGTAGCGCAGCGTCGGTACCCACGTGTAGCATAGAGCCAGCAACACGCACGGCAGTAGTATGCCATCCCCCCCTAACCCTCTCAGGCTCCACCGGGAACAACACCGACATTGGCACCAAAAGCATTAGAGATTGGTGGCGCCCATAATACTCAGTCGTGTCCCGTTTCCCGCTCTCACTGAAGGGAGGTCTTTGCGGTGGGATCTCGGATCACCTCATATCTTCGCAGCATGGCTTTTGTATGTGTGCGACTGATTGCAGGTCCACATCAACCTTGCTATACGTATTTTACACACACACTGATATAGGAGTTTACATGACTCGGACGTTTCAGTCCATTTCATCTCAATCCACGGAAGCGTAACCCGCCTTCTCCACGTTCCCGAGGTAGGTCACCCATCTGCCATTGTGCCACGTCGCCATATCCTTCCAGATCACATTGGTGGTCTTGAGCCAAGTGAGCCAGGCAGCAAGGATACCATCCGCATACGAGATGGTACCACCAAGCACAAACTTTCCCTCGCTCTTCGACAACCAACCGTCCACCGCGTCAAATCCCTCTTTGCCCTTTGCCACATCTTCGTCCCGCTTGGGGCCCACAGGTGAGAACTCCTCTAGCTTTTGGCCGAACCTGGCCTCTCTTGTCCTCCTGAAGTATTCCTGACTGGAAGGGTTCATGATGTTATAGGAGGCAACGAGCTGCGCCATGAAGACCCCTTTCAGAGCATTAAGAATACCACTCTCAAAGGCCGCGAGCAGTGGTTTCGTGCCCGGGGGGAAGAGGGTCGTTCCATCGGGGTAAGTGGCATCGAGGTATTCGGCGATGTGGAAAGAGTCAGAGATGACCTTTCCGGTGTTGGGGTCACTGATGATGGGAACAGTGTATCCCGGGGTGCCATCGGTCATGATGGCGGGAGCCGCACCAATCTTCTTGGCGAGGGCTTCGACGTCTGGCAACTCCACCCATTCGGTCTTGTAGGGGATGCCCTTGATATTCAGTGCATATCTGCGGGTTGCATTCAGATTTATGACTCGGATTACGATATTCCCCATGAGAGTCGGTCTCACCGCGCCTTCCATGTGTTGGGCGACCACACATTGACGTCGAGTCTGGAGGGGAGATCGTAAAGGATGATTGGAGCAGTCATTGGGAACCGAAGGATGGGCCAAGAAGGGAAGTAGGATCCGGTTTATATGCGCTACAGAGATACTTGGGAACATGGGGAAAATGAAATCTCCTTCAATCTCCGTGCAACGTTGGTTGCAATTCTGTGGACATGCTGAATCAGTCAAGTATGAATCTTTGACACGGACTCGGATAGCAAGCGCTGATGGGTTGGACCCCTCATAAATGGTGTTATTTGATGCTCTAACCATAAATGACACTTTGTCAACACTTTGCTGCCCAGCAGGTGACGGAATACCGCAGTTCCTGGGACAAAAAGAAACACTCTAGAGGAATTTTCAGTCAGATGGCACAGGGCTCTTCTCAAGCTTGTCACTGCGCACTGCCGTTATCAACGCCTTTTCTGCGGGGTGTTCACATCGACCTCAGGAAGTAACTCAGTTCGGCAACTATCAACAGCGCTAGCATCAGTTGCCTCTCGCGATTACAAACTGGGTCATCGGACAAGTCATCTGGCTCGTGGTATGTATGCGTTGGGATTGCGCCTACCTTATTGTGATAAGCGGAGCACATGTGCAATGTGCATGTGGAGTCATTACGTGATTCGTGCTGGGCTGCGATGATCGCCGTGGCCTCAAGGTGATCTCGATGCTCGATGGCCAATCGATGGCACGGTCATTTTTGTTCACAGAAAGCGTTATATAACGGCTAGAGCTCTGCGTCCATTCACTTTCGGCGAGTAGGTTAGACATTCAGTATGTTAAGGCTAAATAATGGTCTAGATAGGTATGAAACACCTGGACGGGATTTCGGTACTGCCGCCCTGGCGTGCCTTGGTGTCGTGATAGCGGCAGCCACACAATGGTATGATGCTAGTTGCCCCCATTTCGATAGTTCAGCGTAAAGATGATCCTGCAAGCACCTTTTGGAAATCAGAGACTCGGAGTTCAACGTTCAAACTCGCCATCCCATAGACGCTTGGCCATATTAAATTTCTAGAAGTGTTATTCTTGATATTGTCCTCTCACTGAAGCGAGGTCCTTGTGATGGGATCTCAGACCACCTCAAATCTTCGCAGTATGGCTTTTGCACGTGCACGACTGGTTGACATTGATTGGAAGTCCACATTGATCTTGTTTTACACCACTGATATAGGGGTTTACATGAAGTTTCAGTTCGTTCGACAAGCATCTCAATCCACGGAAGCGTAACCTGCCTTCTCCATGTTCTCGAGGTAGGTCGCCCATCTGCCATTGTGCCACGTCGCCACATCCTTCCAGATCTCATTGGTGATCTTGATCCAAATGAGCCAGGCAGCAAGTATACTATCCGCATACGAGACGGTGTCGCCAAGCACAAACCTTCCCTCACTCTTCGACAACCAACCATCCATCGTGTCAAACCCCACCTTGCCCTTTGCCACATCTGCGTCTCGCTTGGGACCCACGGGTGAGAACTCCTCTACCTTTTGGCCGTACTTGGCCTCTCTTATCCTCCTAAAGTGTTCCTGACTGGAAGGATTCATGATGTTGTAGGAGGCAATGAGCTGCGGCATGGAGACCCCTTTCAGACTATTAAAAACACCACTCTCAAAGGCTGCGAACAGTGGTTTCATGCCCGGGGGGAAGAGGGTCTTTCCGTTGGGGTAAGTGGCATCGAGGTATTCGGCGATGTGGAAAGAGTCAGAGATGACCTTTCCGGTGTTGGGGTCACTGATGATGGGAACACTATATCCTGGCGTGCCATCAGACCTGATGGTGGGAGCCGCGCCAATCTTCTTGGCGAGGGCTTCAATGTCTGGCAATTCCACCCACTCGGTCTTGTAGGGGATGTCCTTGATGTTTAGTGCGTACCTGGGGGTTGCATTCAGATTTATGATTATGACAATCCCCATGAGAGTTGGTCTCACCGCGTCTTCCATGTGTTGGGCGACCACGCATTGACGTCGAGTCTGGAGGGGAGATCGTAAAGGATGATTGGAGCAGTCATTGCGAACCGAAGGACGGGTATGATTCGGTTTATATGCGGTACAGAGACGCTTGAGAACACGGGGGAATGAAGTCTCCGTGCAGTGTTGATTGCAGTGTTGCGGACATGCCGAATGAATCAGGTATGAATCTTTGGCACGGATAGTGAGCGAGCGCTGATGGGTTGGACCCCTCACAAATGGTGTTAACCGGTGCTCTAACCATAATTGACACTTTGTCAACACCTCGCTGCCCAGCAGGTGGAGAAATTTTCAGTCACGTGGCACAGGGCTCTTATCAAGCTTGTCACTGCCATCAGCGCCTTTTTTGCAGGGTGTCCATCGGCCTCGGGAAGTAGCTTAGCGCGCAGCAACAATCAGTTGGGCGACTATCAACAGCGTTAGCATCAGTCGCTTCGTGTTTGGACACGGGGTCATCCAACAAGTCGTCTGGTTCGTAGTATACATGCGTTGAGGTTGCACCCACCTTATTGTGGTAAGTTGAGCGCTCATGTGAAGTCGTTACGTGATTCGTGCTGGGCTGCGATAGCCGTGGCTCACAGTTTTCTGATATCATCAAGGCTACAGATTTCAGCTGCGACTATACACGGGTGTTCTGAACCAAGCGCAGAAAATTCCTCTCAAAAATCTTTCCCTTCTCTTTCGCAAAGTCAAAGGCGGTCTTTCCGTCCGCGTTCCGTGCGTAGGGATCAGAACCTCCATTGAGTAGAACATCCACGAGCTGACACAAATACTTTTCATAGAGGTCACACCCCGACAGAGTGGTGTTGAACTGCATGACAAGATGGAGGGGAGTATCTCCGTTTGACGTGGCGGCATTTGTATTGGCCCCCTCGCTGATCAAGAGACGAAACAAGAGTACTTTGGTATACATGGAGATATCGTCCGTTGGCACCGCGGCAAGTAGAATATCGTCCGGAAGTGTTGCATTTTGTGAGAGTAAATACTTGATGACGGATATATAATCGTGTCTTGTTGCGATGTGCATCGGAGTTTCTCCCAGGATATTTTTTGAAGAAGGATTGCAGCCTACACCGCCAATGAGAACCCTAACTCGCTCTAGACAATCTTCTTCGGAACCAAGTGTACTGAGAGCTCGGTGCAACAGTTGATTTTCACCCTTGGTTGCCATATTCTGTACATCAACGGGGTTGTCAAGGAGGAAACGAATAGTTCTTGCTGACGAGGTGAACAATATGTCATGAGGAAGTGGTATGTCTTGTGAAAGAAGGTACTCGAGGATGGAGATATACCCGCACCTCGCTGCAAGGTGCATCGGCATCTCTCCATACAGATTTTTGGATAGAGGATTACATCCAGCATTGACTAGGATTTTGACGGCCTCTAAGAGCTCGTGTTCTTGCCCGAATCCAGGAAACCCAAGGAGAAGATGCAGCGGAGTGGCCCAGTCTAATGTGAGGTCAGAAACATTGGCACCCTCTTGAACGAGGTAACCGATCACTTTTGCTCCCCGGGAGAGCCCCTTCGAAGCAGCAAGGAGGATATCGGAAGGGAGTGATGAGCCCAGTGAAAGGAGGTACTTGATCACGGAAATGTAACCAATTTGTGAGGCAGCGTGGAGGGGAGTTTCCTGGGCTGCGTTGGACACGCAGGGGCTACACCCAGATTGGACCAGAAGTTGAACGAGATCCAAAGCATCCTCTTCCCCTGGAGCCCTCGCAGCGAGATGCAACAAGGTATCTCCATTTTCTGCGACAGCATGTGCATCAGCTCCGTTGTCTAAGAGGAAGCGGACTGTTTTCCAACAGCATGGACCATTCTCAAACTGAGTGAGCATTAGATCTGGAGGGGCTGGTATGCCCAATGAGAGCAAATACTCCAAAAGGGGGATATGGTGTTGCCTTGCCGCAGTGTGAAGTAGCGTTTCACCGGCTGAGTTGCATGCGCGGGCATCACATCCAGCATTGATGAGAACCTTGACCATTCTCAAACCTTCTTCTTCCACAACTAGTGCCCTGTTGGATCTCGTGAAAAGTGTAGCAAGTAAACTGTTCCCTTCCGGAGACGTGACATGTATATCCGCCCCTTCGTCGATTAGGAATGTGAGCATCTGTGCTGTCTCGGGAGAGGAACCGCCAACCGCGGAGATCAGAATGTTGGAGGGAAGCGGGATATCCCGTGAGAGAAGGTATTTCACGACTGGGAAATGTCCCCCTTTTACTGCGACATTGAAAGGTGTTTCACCGAAGATGTTCTGTGAACAGGGGTCGCAGCCAGCATCGATAAGGATGTTGGCAAGCTCTGAACATTGATCCCAGACATTGCACTCCTTGCCCAGAGCGGCGTGGAGCACGGTGTTCCCACTGGCCGAGATGGCGTGTACATCGGCACCCTTGTCGAGAAGAAGACGTATCATCAATGGCCCAGATGCCGAAAGCAAGATATTAGACGGCAGTGGTATCTGCAATGAAAGCAAGTATTCGACGACAGACACATCTCCGATCGAGGCTGCGATATGCAGTGGTGTTTCGCCTGCCAAATTAGATGCAGATGGATTGCACCCGGCATCGACAAGGAATTGAACGCATTCCAAACACTCATATTCTTCGATTTCTTTGTACATGAGGCAATGGAGTGGGGTGTCCCCAGCGGGCGATGCGACGTGTACACTGCACCCCATGCTGAGCAAGAAATACATCATCTCCAAGTCTGGCGCATCAAAAATGATGTCAGGAGGAAGCGGTATGTTCAGCGACAGCAAGCGCTTGACAGTGGAGATGTGTCCCGCGCACACGGCGTGGCGGAGACTTGTCTCGTCAAACCGGGTGGATGGGTTGCAGCCGATCTGGATGAGCCTCCGTTCGATTGTTTCAAGGTCTTCTTCGGAGGTATAGGGCCAGATATATGATGTTGGGTCCAGTGCACTCAGAAACCTTCTTTCGTTCCACACGATGGCCGCCCATTCCACAAATTCGTCGGTTTGTAGCAGCCTTGAGACAACGCGAGTAGAGTATCTTGTCCATTCCTTGACTGCACTCTCGAATAACTGGCGAGGTATAGGACTGCCTTCTGTCAAGAAGAGATGAACCATATCTGGATCCCCTCGTTCGACGGCAACCTCGAGTGGCAGAACCCAACGACGGTCGATATTCAAGCCTCCATGATTGAGGCTGGCGCCCTTGGCCAATAGGATCTTGGCATGTTCCATCTTGCGAAAGGCAGCCGCGTATGTGAGCGGGTTCATTCCCTCCTTGGGCTCTAGCCGAGGGCGGCCGATGTACAATGAGAGCAACGGCGCAGGTGCAAAAGCGATGAGGATGTACAACACGAAATCATGTTTGAGAGTCGGCCAGTTCCTGTCGAGGGAACCAGATCTCCAACACAATCGCTCCCACTCCAAAGGGTATGATCGCACGACCGATTGTAAGGCGACGATGGCACGTAGGACCTCTTTCCCTCTGAGACTGACATGCTCAAGGTGTTGAAAACCACAGGATCGTACGTATGCAAGAAGTGGATGAGAATCAGAGGATGACGGCGGAGCCCTGCGATGTCGTAGGAGATAGGATGAGATGCCCGAACTGTCAATACGTCTTATTCTTGCATTTGTCTGCTGAGGCGACACGTCATAACCACCGGACCGTTGACTCTCCTGGAGGTAGACGGTAATGTAGCACATAGAAAGCAGGGCCAGCTGTGTATGTGCATACTGTTCGTCGACGTGATACATCGGGTACTTGGTGCAACTGGACTTTGTGACCAGGTATTCCTGTATAGATACAACTAAATCACACAGAATCGGAGACGGTGGTGGTCCAGCCCACCTTGACACTGGCATGAGACAGGACGAGGATGTCGGATACCTCATCGTGCGTCACCAAACTGCCTAACGCGTCTAGTAAAGCAGGTCCATGCACGGGCCCAGAGGTACGATCAACAACTTGTCGTCTAGGGTCAATGCAGAGTCCCTCCATGACCTGGCTCAATTCCAAGGGCTTCAACGCAGCTATAAGGAAGTATAAGGCACGTCTGGTGACCTCTTGCTCGTTCTTGTGAATCCTCGATAGAATTCTCTCGTATGTGGCATCCAAGTCGCTCGGAAGATCGTCAAGCGCCCTCCGTACCTGCGCTGCGGTTATGCATCGCTTGAGTGTGATAAGTTGACAATGGACCCAACGGAACCTGGAAAATAAGAATGGTAGGCCTGTCAAGTGATTAAGGCCGGTGAAAGGACCTACATTCCATCAGCTTTGTCGCATAGTACGGCGTAAATCTCATTCTTCAGGCTAGTTTCCATGCTTCTTAGTCGGCGATGGGAGTCTAGTTCTCTCACAACATGTAGTATGATATCTCCCTGTACTTCGTTCTTCATTTTGTCCATCGAGATGGAGGGAAAACCCGTGAGACTGTCCTTGATGACCTGGAGTGGTCGGCTGGTCACAAAGAATCGGACGCCATCACCCGCCAAATCTAGTAAAGCGTCCAAAAGCTCTTCAATATCTTTGCACTCGTCCAGGGCATCAATGACAAGAAGCGGCTGTCGGACAAACTGTGTCGCTATAAAAGAAATATAGCGAGCAAGCAGTATAGCATCGCCAATGGCTGGAGCACCCTCCTCCGCTTCCTTGACTAGGTGATTGACCAGATCTTCGAGCTCGGCGGAGGAGCAGCAGACTTGTCGCAGAACCTGAGCAAGAAGGGAGCGCATCACTTCTGCGGCGTTTGTGGTCCGCTCGTTTCGGAAGTCGCAGTAGAAGAATGCCAATGTCTCTCCGTCTTCAAGTGTGCTCCTGAGGTCCTCGATCGTGGAAGCACTGTGCGGAAGGTCAAAATCGGGGAGCGGTACATAAGCAAAACACAAACGCTAGGACAGATTTTCCAGCGCCAGCTGAGTAGACGCTCAATTCAGTGGCAGAGACTTTGATAAGCCTCAAGTATTTACCTTTCCCATGCAACCAAAGAAACGAGTTCTCTGTGCACCTCCACGTCTTGAAGTCATTCGTGTTCGGCAGCCATGTACAAGTGTCAGGCTGACGCAGAAGAGAAGTACGTCGATGGGTCTCCTTGCAGTTCCACGCATTAAGCCAGTCCAGGATGGTCTTTAGCTTCTCCGCTGTAGATATACGTTATTCTCAGATTTCTTCTCAGAACGTTCGTAGCGACATACCATCAACACTTTGCTTTGTCACATTTTCCGGTGGTACGCTGGGTGGATATTCACCCTGGCGCCACGGGATCGCTGCAACATCATGATCTCGTCTGTCGATTGTGTCTTCCCTGCACGAGGAGTGCAGCTGAACTGGTTTCTCTGGTGGTTGGTGAGGATGATGCTCTCGGTTCCTAAAGACACGGTGAGAAAGGCATCCGTACTGGAATTGTTGATACCCTCACCAAATATCTGTCGTGAGCAAGAAATGGAAATATCCCTGATGAACTCGGAAGAGCCTAATTGCCTCGTTACTCTTGTCTCGGGCGTGTGCAGTGTGCGATGCCTGAAAGAAACTCATCATGCCGTGTTCGGGCTTCCTCTTCAGTATCCCCTCCATTTGGTTCAACGTATGCAAGCATGCTCGTGGTTCTTCGCTGCGTAGCCAGTCTACCAGCCGATCGTCGACACGACCACGCTCTAGCAGCAGCGTCTTATTGAGGGTTTCCAAGACTGCACCAGAACTGACGACCAGTTTGTCCAGCTGAAAGCTTTCGACCGTTTTACGACCAGCGTACCCGACGAGCGTGCTGACGACTCGCTGTGAGACCGACGCGATATCAATCAAGATTTTCTGTGCCGAATCCATGAGCTTAAGTTGGAGTGAAGACTGAGGGTGTCTTCGTTGGCCCAAAGTTAGCAACTACCATCGACGTTTTCCCCAGTGGTGCGACTCGAGACGATACGCGCGATACTTGCGCTTGCTGTGGCCGAAAACTGGGAAATCCAACAGATGGACGTAAAAGGTGCTTACCTAAATGGTAAGCTAAAAGAGGACATCTATATGGATCAGCCCCAAGGTTACAATGACGGCACGTCCCGAGTATGCCACCTAATAAAAACCCTATACGGACTTAAACAATCCGGAAGGGAATGGAACGAAGAGCTTGATGGTAAGCTCAGCGGGGTAAAATTTAAACGTCTATATACAGATCCGTGCGTCTACATACGACGCGAAGGAAATTCCATCGAAATTATAACGGTATGGGTCGACGACCTCCTACTATTTACGAATAGTAAGGAAATTATGGTCAAATTAAAGAACGACCTAAAAGGGCTATTCGACATTGCTGATTTAGGCGAACCAAACAAGCTCGTTGGGCTAGAAATCACGCATGACCGAGAACGGGGAACGCTGACCATACGGCAAACCCAATACCTCGAAAATTTACTCGAGAAGTATCTAATGCACGATGGCAGCACTGTATCCACCCCGCTCGACCCGAACGTGAAACTCGAACCCTGCGAACCGAGCGCAGAGCCAATGTCCCAATATGGGAACTACGCGTCGCTCACAGGATCCTTGATGTACGCCGCCATTGGGACTCGCCCTGACATCGCATACGCCGTCAATAAGCTCTGTTCCTTCAATAATAATCCAGATTTGGTACACTGGACTGCTGCTAAACGCGTCCTACGTTACCTACGAGGAACGAAGGAACTCGGCATCACATATACAAAAGGCGGCGCGTACGGCGAATTCTACGGATACGCCGATGCGAGCTTCGCGAACAACCACGACTTAACGTCGACGAGCGGAAACGTATTTATCCTGAACGGCGGCGCTATTACCTGGAGCTCGAAGAAGGAATTATCACCTGCGCTCTCGACCGCAGAGGCAGAGTTTAATTCGATGGCACGCGCCAAGAAGGACATAATCTGGCTACGAAATCTCTATAAAGAGATCGGTTATAAACCAAAAAAGGCCACGATTTTGTACGGCGATAACAAATCTGCGATTGCCATCGTAACTAACGCCCAGTTCCATAAACGAGCTAAGTATTTCGACCTTAAAAATCTGCACATGAGAGGATCAATACGACTCGGCTGGCTAACTCTCGTCTATTGTCCTACAGGCGAGATGACCGCTGATATCCTCACCAAAGCCCTAGCTCGTCAGCTGCATATGCTCCACACCAAAGGACTCGGCCTCCGCAAGGTTTGAGGGGGAGTGTTGGAGTACGGCGACCACTCACTAGTGTAAATACGAGCAAACCAAGCTTGGCCTCGTCGGCATAGACATGATCGAGGCTTACACATCAGAGTCGCATATTTCCAATAGTACCGTAGTATAAAGGTCGGCCCAGCATTAGGGGATCCTTAATAGAAGTCGTCGTCCCCGGCCCTCACAAGGGCTCACTCAGTCGGATTCTAAGTCACCCTCGCGCATCCATCTTCCCACGAGACACTCCCTCCGGAGACAATAGTATTATGAATGGACAAGCAAGCAAAACTATGAAAGAAAAATATTGTCTAATAAATCAAACCTCGACACCCACCACACCCCTCCTTCACGTCTTGTACAACATATCTAAGAATATACTCGCAACCTCGACGATCGTCAGGCCGACGGCGCTCGAGCTTCCGAGATCTAATACAATGTCAGCGAGGCGTACAGGGTGGCACGAGCAAATGACAAAAACCCACCGTACAACGCTACTATCGTCCCCTTGCCCTCCGACGCGTTCTTCGCTTCTCACAGACACCTTGAGATCCGAAATGAACGTCCCCACGACTTGCAGCGTCAACCGCGTACACGCGATGTGTACCGCAGCAGGCCCACTCAACGCGTTCAAATGCTACCCCTTCTTTGACATCCGATCCCCAACCTCGTGCTCGTTCACCAACGCATTGCGAGCGCCGAACACGACGATCGAGGCTGGGGGGTAATCCGAGGCCGTACAGCTCGGGAATGGACGTGGTGGTCATGTTGGCGATGCGGCGCGCACAGGTGACAATGTCGCGGCAGGATTGGAGGTAGCCGCTGGAAGAAGAGGTGTTGGACGCGGAGGTGTGGGAGAAAAGAAGGGGGACGTACTTGGATCCCATGTATTGCATCGCAGCTCATGTTTCAGCGGTCAAGACGCCAGGTCTATAAAGAAGAAATCACGCGTGGGTCAATCTACGGGTACCATATGACACCCTTCACCTGCCTTGATCCAGACAAACTCGGACTTCCATATACACTTGTTTGATGATAAAATGCATCCGGTCACTCGTGAAGACAGGAAACGAGTGCAAAAAATGAATCCATCCAGTGTGGGGTGACGTACTCGCGGCGGGCGCACTGAGCGTCATGACATTGTCTTGATTGCCGCCGGGAAAGTTGATGGCGGGGCCTACGAGCTAACCAGGGATCGACACGTCACATGAGAACGCCAGCAAGCAAGTCCACTGTACGCACCATTCTGGTGTTGCCATTTCTGAGTAAGGGACGTGAGTTAGGCGATGGGTCAGGAAATGGAATAAAGGTACGAACATGGCTCTGCGCACACGCTCCAAGTTCACCCGGCGCCTCACGGGATCGACGGGCACCTCGTGGACCTTGACACCCATGTACGCTGCGCCCTTGTCAAATGCAGCATGCGCTGTCACTGGGATGATCCTAACGAAACCCTGATTTGTTACTAAAGACAGGAGAAACGCTCGTACTTGCTTCTGTGCCCAGAATGAACATCTCCGGCGACGACTTGCAGTTTCAAAGTCACGAGAGGCAGCATGGAGAACGGACTGGCGCTGCGCCACACACGGCCATCGATGGCAAGCCGAGGATTCGGAACAAAGAAGACTCGCACGAAAATGAGATTACTAGGAGGTTCTATCATGAAGCCTTGAGGAGAGTATGCAAGACCACATTTCGTCTATTGTATGTCGACCGTAGTACGAATGCCATCGATCAGCTCCGTCAACGACGTTTCTCCCCGAACCTGAGCCATGATCAAACAGTCTGCCGCGACGCGTCTATACCGCGCATGCGCCACTGGTTCCAGCAACAATGCACCAAATGGTTGCCTCAGACGTGCGATGAGCCGCAGCGCCCGAGTCGTCCGGTCAAGTGCACCCGAGTTGTACGAGAATTCCTGGTTGAGAAGGGAACTGATCCATGGGTGGATAATAAGGAGATCCTTCATCCTAGACAAGTCATCCCTGGTTTTGATCTCCACCTCCCCGAGCGCAGACGTGGCAGCACGGTAAAGACGCGGGCTGGTCCCGGAACCAGATTCCGAGGCATCGTCGAGTTGGGTGATTGAAAAAGCAATGCAAGGGAGACCGAGGCGACTGGCAATAAAGGTTGGAGAAGGAAGTCTGTGGAGGTGATCGTATAGCGCCACAGCGAGGGAGAAGTCGGGCAAGGATGAACGGAATGTCACGATGATGCGGTCTATCTCGGCTGCGTCGATGAGTTGTGGAACGTGCGGCGGTACAAGCTGGTCGTAGACCATGAGATCAGGAGGCAGGCAGCTATTGTAGCCGCCCGCGCGCCCTGTCCAAGCGAGGATAGTGGCGTCACCTGAACCCGCCAGTATGTGTTCCAGGAACCGACCGACCGCGCGGTTGCCCTCACCATATATGACTGAGATAGAAACATTGAAGATACCGAGGAGTGAGTATGCTATGTCTTCGACGAGCGTCGTTCGGCGTCTCGAAGCTAGGTAGAGCTTTTCGCGTACCCTGTCGAGGCCAGGGCGAAGCACCGTCAGCTCCCGTGTGAGTGCTCCCGCGGCCTGTTGCATCTCCCGAATGATGCCAGGGTCCTCCTTGTGATTGAGGATCTCCAACCCAAGGTATGGCTTCCAGTCCTCTGTGTAGAACTGGACAACCTCCGCTGCAACGTATTCCTGGTACGTCCATGCACGCGTATTCCAGGTACTTCGGCGAAGATCACCAGGCCGTTGGTTGTGCGACCAAACACCACGGAGGTAGACGATTGTGAGGGACGAACCGCGGTACCAGGTGAACATGGCGACCAGCGACTCCTGTAGGACGACACTGTCCTTCTTATCGATACAACAGGTGTCGGACCACACCCAACGGAACCCAAGAGTACCAATTAGTCTGCAAAACGTCTGGAGTTTGATGTTCGCGAAGGATGTCTCCAGATCATAGACGGAGATGTTCTCGACCCGCTGAAAAAGAGGTTCTTCATAGTCCCACCTGTGGGAGAACATAACGTATCGGTAAAAATCCTTGACCTCTTTCTCAATACGTTCAGGGTCGAGCCCGGTTGTCATTGAAGACCGTAGTTCATCGTAGACCGTAAGTGCTTCGAAGGCTGCCGCCTGCCTTGTTTTATCGTACAGGCGCCCGTTTTCGGTGTCGATGAGGACACGTGGCATATGGCGGATGGTTTCTTCGACCACCTCTCGGATAGCGGGGGTCGCATCGACGTATTGACCGCGAAGCTCTATGAATCGGGAGAAAGTTAGAGTGTTGCCTCTACGCAGATTGATGAAACCCACCACGAACTTGAGGATCAGGGGATTCCTCGACTTTTGAGAGCACCATCTTGAATGCCTCGAATGCTTCGCCGTAACGCTTCGCGCCGTGTAATGCGGCATGCTTCCGCTCGTATCCTTTGTAGGACGTTGGTTCAAGTTCAATGACCTAGATTGTACACAACACTGAGGTCCCTTTCCATGGTAATACGACATGAACCATACCTTTTCAGCGTCGATTAGTGCCGCCTTCCACGACTTTCTGAGTGCTCGTGCCTTGCTTCGCTTATAAAGGACACCGTTGACATTCGAGGGATCGAGCGTCAACAGCTCGGAGTAGTGTTTGACGGCCTCGTCGTATTTTTGAGAGTTCATCGCTGTATCGCCCAAAATTTCCAGCTTCTCCGTACAGCGACGTCGAAAGTCTGTCAAGAATAGTTGGAGCATCCTGGATACGTCTCCATGGATCCACTCACCGACTTCCCACGCCGTGTACGCACTCGTGTCCTCTGTCAGGCCGTTCTGTATTTTTTGGAAGCACTGGACTGCCTCTGTAAGTCGACCGTCCTGTTCCAGAACGTCGCATATCGCCTGGTAGATGACTAGCTTTGGAAGCTGAAACTGAAGCGAAAAAGAGTCAACCTCCAGCTCAAGGGTACATCATGCGACGCGTACCTTGGTGGCGGCATCCAATGCTTCGTTCACCGAGCCGCGAACCAAAACCAACCTCGCCCACTTGTTCAAGAGAGAGCGCGGTGTTGACGGACAGAGCGACACCGCAGTCGAGTAGGCTGCAAGCGCTTCGTCATATCTCTCGACCTTTGATGCCTCGTCTCCATTCGCTTCCAGCGTCGATGCGCATCGGTTCGTGAAATCTGACATACGAATTCAATAATGTCTCTCAGTTCGCAATGCCAAAACTGACCATCAAGCCAGTCCGTAATGAACGTGTAGCCTCTGACCGCTTCGCTTGCGGTATTCTTGATCTCGAGGAGAAGCGCGGCAGCATCGACTATGCGGCCCTCAGCATAAAGAATTTCACATTGATGCTTCTGTTCGTGGACACGAACGATTTGTACGAGGTTGTTCGCTTTTTGTTGTAGTTGTATGATTTCGTCGTTTGACAGACGTCAATACCCATAACAGAAGTCAGAATACTGTTGGACGTACTCGATCTTTCGTCCTGCGCGCGAAGGGAGTCAATAGTCTCGTTCAGGCTTTTTTCCTTCTGGCTAGCCGTGGTGAGCTCGTGACGGAGGCCTTGTACGACTATCTCGAGGTTCGCGTTTTTTTCTTCTAAAAATGAGAACATGTTAGCAGGTGCGAGGCGGGACAGCGAATGGACGAACCCGATCTTTCATATTGTGCACGAAGGGCATTGAGACTGTGCTCTTTCTGTTCGGCCGCACGTTTGAGGCGATCAAGCTGA
Source organism: Xanthoconium purpureum (assembly GCA_038090075.1). Lineage (NCBI taxonomy): Eukaryota > Fungi > Basidiomycota > Agaricomycetes > Boletales > Boletaceae > Xanthoconium > Xanthoconium purpureum. The sequence goes on along the minus strand of JBBPMA010000171.1, from coordinate 4,550 downwards.
TTGGTATTGTTCGTTGAACAACCAATCGAGTTCTTGATATAAATGTACTTACTTGGTGACAGTAGGAGAAGGGGGGGATGTTACCGAGATTGCAAAGTGTGATTTTGTTGCCACCGCCAATCACAATGTCGTAGTTTGCCGAGATGGCCATGCAGTCGACGTCAGCTGTATGCTCGATGATAGATCCGATTTGCCCGTGTGTCGTAGTGTCCCAGAACGAGACCGATGACCCGGAAGAGGCTGCGATGAATGCGCCGTCGCTTGTCAGTGCAATGCGATTTTTTTTGTCGCCGTGAATGAACCATTGAAAAAGTGTTACGCCAGTGGGCGCGTCGAGACGGACGATCTTGCCGAAAGATACAGCAAAGAGGTGTTTGCCATTGCTCGACCAGGCGAGGGAGTGGTTGAGTGAGGGTGTGACTCTGACTGGGACGTCGATGAGACGGCTGCCGTCTCGACTATCGTAGATCCGAATAAACGTCTCAGTCGCGGTTGCGATGAAGCGTCCATCGGGCGAGAATTTGACCGCAAACACGGGGCTGCCGAGTTTCCATGGCTCGAGCAGTCGGTGGCTAGTCGAGAGCGACCAGACAGAGACAGTCTCACCACCCGACCCGGTCGCGATCTTCTTCGAGTCTGGCGACACGTCCACTGCACGCACCCAACCGTTGTGTCCCCTAAACTCGCTCACTTTTTTCCCGCTCTTCGCGCTCCACACCTGGATCAGCCCTGTATTCGCCCCGCTGACGATCCACTTTCCATCTCGCGCCGCCGCAATGCTGTAAACAATACTTCCCGCATCCATTGGCGTACCCACCTCCATGCTATCTTCAACTCGCCAACGTCGAATCTTTCTTTCGTTACCACCCACGACGTGCTTCCCATTAACGAGAAACACGACCGACCATATCCCATCTCGACCGTCGGTTTCGATTATTTTTGTAGAGGGCTGGACTTCGCTCGACTCTACTAGGCCCCTCGTCAGTATCCCACTCACTGTCTCCCCATGCACTCACCATTCCCTGATTGCCAGTCGTTTCCTGCAAACATTCTCGGTCAGGGAATCAGAGCGATGGGAGGAAGGGTGCGTAGGTTGTTTACTCCTGGCATCCCATTGTCGCCCCGCACACGTATCCCTTATCTTTATGCATCAGTTCGCACACTGCCTATTATCTAATTTCGGCGCTTGCCCTCGTCTGACTCCCAGTGGTGGTTGTGCTGCTAAGCTCGGGCTTTCAGGAGAACCATGCTTCAAGTTGTTGAACGGCAGGTGCGCTAAACACCTTTCACCGCCGTTCAAGTTTCCGCTGTCCAAGCCCTTTGATCCATGGTCCGTGAAGGATTTGTGAACGACTCCCAGGTATACCCGACGAGCCAAGTGGATAAATGACAGTCCGAGTTACGATGGAAGCACTTCCTCCGGAGGCAATAATATTATGAATAGGCGAGCAAGCAAAACTATGAAAGAAGAATATTGTCCAATAAATCAAACCTCGACACCCACCACGCCCCTCCTTCACCCCTTGTACAGCGTATCCAAGAATATACTCACAACCTCTTCGATGATAGTTGGGCCGATGGCACTCAAGCTCCCGAGACCTAATACAACGTCAGCGAGGCGTACGGGGTGGCACCAGCACACAATAATAACCCACCGTACAACGCAACCATCGTCTCCTTGCCCTCCGGCGCATTCTTCGCTTCCGTCACAGACGCCTTGAGATCCGAAATAAACGTCTCCACAACCTGCAGCGTCAACCGCGTACACGCGACGTGCACTGCAAGAGGCCCACTCAACACGTTCAATGCCATCCCATCTTCGACATCCGATCCCCAACCTCGTACACGTTCACCGACGCATTGCGAGCGCCGAACGCGACGACCGAGGCGGGGGGTGAGCCGAGGACGTACAACTCGGGAATGGACGTGGTGATCGTGTTGGCGATGCGGCACGCACAGGTGACGATGTCGCGGCAGGATTGGAGGTAGCCGCTAGAAGAAGAGGAGGTGTTGGACGCGGAGGTGTGGGAGAAAAGAAGGGGGACATACTTGGATCCCATGTATTACATCGCGGCCCATGTTCCAGCGGTCAAGGCGCCAGGTCTATAAAGAAGAAACCATGCGTGGGTCAATATATGGGTACCATACAACACCATTCACTTGCCTTGATCCAAACAGACTCGGACTTCCATATGCACCACCTACTTGATGATAAAACACATCCGGTCACTCGTGAAGATGGGAAACGAGTGCAAAAAACGAACCTGTCTAGTGTGGAGTGACATAGTACTGATATCTTCTAAGCGCAGCGTCGCAGTACATAATCACAGAAGATCCCTATATCCCGCAGATGTGAGCTCGAAATTAACCTTGCAAACCAAACTTCCGACTTACCTTGGGTGCAAATCCATACTATCGGACAAACGCCCTTTCAGCGACGCCACAGCGCGAAACGAAACGAAACGAAACGAAACGCACCTTGTGGGTATCACACCTGATACTCATCACACCACGGACGCGAAAATCGAACAGAGTCAACTTGTAACGACCGTTTTCGCCCTCTGCAAGGCCAGCTTGTTCGAGGAAGGGAACGATGAATGAGCCGAATCAACAGTCGACGTGAAGGCCGATGCTGTATCTCGCGGCGAGCGCACCGAGTGCCACAATATCATCTTGATTGCCGTCGGGAAAGTTGATGGCGGAGCCTACGAACTACCCAGGGATTGACACGTTACATGAGAGCGTCAGCAAGCAAGTCCACTGTACGCACCAGATTGGTGTTGCCGTTTCTGAGTAAGGGACGTGAGTTAGGCGACGGGTCAGGAAATGGAATAAAGGTACGAACATGGCTCTGCGCACCCGCTCCAAGTTCACCTGGCGCCTCACGGGATCGACGGGCACCTCGTGGATCTTGACACCCATGTATCCTGTACCCTTGTCAAATGCAGCGCGCGCCGTTACTGGGATGATCCTAACGAAACCGTTCACTGATTCTTTACTAAAGATACAGGAGAAACGCTCACATTTGAGATTTGGTGATGCCCTTGGCGTCCCTCGCCCAGTCCCTGTAAGTCTTGATAGCCATGACGATCGACTCGGTACCACCGGACGTCATCGTGCCAGCACCATCGGGATTATTATACATCCGGAGGCACATGGCCACGATCCCAGCCTCCATCTTGCGAATAGACGGGAAGACGTCCGGGTGGAGGGGATTCGAGACGGCGTAGCGCTCGAACGCAGCAACGATCACCTTGGAGAGATCATTACCCCCGTCTGCCCACCCAATGAGTCACACACGACGAACAACGACGAACAACAACGCAAGAGGGACGTACGGTAAACGGCACCAGATAACTTTCCCTGCCTCCAATCCGTGACGCACCGAGCTCCTTGTCTATCCCCGCCATCTCCTCGAGGAACCACTCGGCAAACTTGCCTTGGGCAGGTAGAACGAGGTATCGAGTGAACTCGCCGCCCTTGGGGACGAGCTTGTCCTCGATGTCAACATTGACCTCGTTCAATTACTCTTGCAGCTTCTTTTGTGCCGGGGGGGAGCCTCATAGCGAGGAGCATCGCTTGCTGCACGAGAATGAATGAGTGACACTTGATCGAAGGTATCGTAAAAGAGAACGTGCCTTGGATGTCCACACGTATCCATCGGCGACGCTCCGCCCAAGTCTTCGTGCGCAGGTGTCGAAAGACACGGAGAGTTTGCGTGAAGAGCACGTAGATGAACAGAACCGTCTTGACCGTCTCGAACGGCGAACGCGTGTTCTTGGTCCACCACTCCCAGACGAACTCTGGCTCTGGAAGTGCGCGTTCCAGCGACGACACGACGTCCTGTATCTCGTCCATCGTCCGAGGTAGTTGTTGAGTCGCGTCCTGGGGTTCGTCCGGGATCTAAAGGGCACAGTCTAGTCGTCGAGACGAGGTCGGGTCTTGTGCCTTGTCCACCGAAAAAACAAAGGAAGGCAGTTTTCACTCGCCTCTTGGGTCCTCGTCAGTATCCTGCTATAAAATGTCTCGCCCAGGTACTCGCCTTTCTTTGTCCGCCAGTCTTTGATCGATAGCATACTAGGCAAGTATCACGTGTTTCCTCATTTTCTGTGTGTGAGTGCATAACGTGGAGATTTTTTCTGTCACCTTCGGTCACCTTAGCGTGCTGATCTCCTAGTGCAAAGGAAGATGGACCACTTCTTCAGCATATTGAATTCAACTTCCGTCCGGCGGCGGAGATACGGTGCTGCCTCAAACTCATCCGCGAAGCATCGGCGTCGTACACACCGAGATGATGTCTTCTTTTTTTCCTTGTGTTGTTGATGCGAACCGAGCTATCATTATGCCAGACGACGTCGCGAAAGAAAAAGTGAAAGCATTACAATCGCTTGGGGCAGAAGTGCAGCGCGTGCGTCCAGCCAGCATCGTTGACAAGAAACAAGTACGTACCCTGCGCCCTCACGACCCTCTGGCGCGCACACTAACCACTCCCAAGCAGTATGTTGTATGTTTGTGCGGTTTTCTCGCGACCTTTCCTCACAGCGACGTGT